>JANTOP010007129.1:0-16403 GCA_027564815.1 Symmerus nobilis
TATAAAACACAGCTCGTCCAGCGTTTCATCGTTCAAACGACTTCTTATTTGCGGGCTTTTCTTATTAAAAATTATTTACAGTGTGAAAAACTTTGCAAATTTTCTTACGCGTGCCCGATTTTTAATAAAAAGAATAAAAAAATATAAAGTAATAGTAATTATATCTTGACTACGTCATAAATTAATTTCTTGGAACATTTTGCTAATAAGAAAAAAATAATTACACAAAATAAATTCTAAGTACATATTTCATAAAAAAAGTAAACTTTCTGAGAATTAAATTCCTAGAAAATGTTGATGAGAAAAAAATTTCAATCCCGAAATCCCGGGATTGAAATAACTATAATCCCGGGATTTCGGGGTTTGAAGAAACACCGGGATCCCAGGATTTCGGGATCCCGGGATCCCGGGGTTGCAAACAACAAATATCAATTCCCGTAACTGTTGAACCAAACATAGTGTCCAGCCAATGACAATAGGGGTAGGTAGGGGCTTATCACCAGCCCATCACTGGGCTTAATAAAATTTAGAACCCCAAAAGGTGGATGGAAATCCGACAGATTTAATTATTTAATTGTCTATTTTATAAAAATGAACAAGATTATGAAAGGGAAACTCGATGATTCTGGAGACGAAATTAAGCCGAAATGATCTGGGTGCAAAACGAAGAGGATCCTAGTTAAATTGATTTTTTATAAAAGCTTCGGCGATACAGACGATTACAGATAAGTGACCGTTTGGAAGAGGGACGCTTGGATAAATGGAATTGACAAATAAGGTGATGAGGGAGATAGGATATTGGAAAGTTCTCAAGGCCACATTAAATAATAAAATTAAAAATGCAAGCGTTTTTATTTCAATTCCCGAATTAAACGAATTATATGTATGTACGGTTCCCTTAAAGAAATAAAACTCAATGCAAAATTTAAGGGGTCAGTTTCCAATCTCGAAGACTTTTTTCAAATTTTTTTTTATAGAAGAATTTATTTTATTACTTCCAACTTTTTATACGTGAAAGAAGAGATCTTAAAGTGCTACAGAAAATTCCTTTTTTTTAGTGCAAAATCTCACTGGTATAGCTGCCTGAAATTGCCACTATTTGAATCTGGCGTACACGATAACTCAACTTTGGATCTTCTGAAAAAAAATCAAAGAGATTATTGAAGAGAAAACTTGCCGCTATGGCGCAAACCAAAAATACCACATCCACGGTTGAAAAAAGCAAAATGGCAGACTTTTGAAATTTTCGAACGTTTTTTTTCAACATACATTGTTTGAAAAAATGGATTAAATATTAATGGATAATCATAATCTTGGTTCCACGACGATAGCCACACATCTGTAGAATATACCATAAAAATTTCAGTTAGATAGGTGCCACAGTTTTTTTTTAGGATGCACGCCAGGTCGAAAAACATTGTTTCTATATTAATTCTACGTATATTTACTACAAGTCAGTAGTTTTTGAAAAATTGATCCTAAAAAAAAAGATTGGGAACTGACCCCTTAAGGGGGCGGTATAATCTTAAATTCTAATAGGAAGGCGAGCAAGGTAGTCAAAGCATCCGTATAACCATGCTAATGGGCTGCACAATATAATAGGGTTTCAGTATCGCGTGTTTGAAATAAGGAAAAAATTCAATAAAATCTGGTTTAAAAATTCTTTATTTACTTATTTAGTAGGAGATTCGGATTTGCAGGGCGATTTTTGTGAGCTAACAAATCGATATTTGGCCCGCCCATGCAGCTAAATGAAATTATGATGAACCTCAACCATCTAGGGTGATTTGATCACAATGGTGTGCGGTCAGCATCTCCATAATGTGTGCTGAATTCTATGACCCCTTTAACAAAATGATACAGCCTTTATCCTACGCGTTTCCTTCATTCAAGAGAACATTACTTAGTGCTATTACTGGAGTGCATGCCGAATATTTTATTTGGCCGAAATAAAAATGTGAAAACGTAGAAAGTTACTTTGATCCGGATTTCCCGATAATTTTCTTCGGATCCAAATGTAATATTGCAGAAAAATTTTGTTTTGAATTAGTTAAGGGAAAATACAAAAATATCAAATTTGAAGTTTTCGTTCAAAAGCTCTGCAAAAACATAAAAGCTCCCGGAAGGCTTTATTTTACGAAACTTATTTTTTACGTTTTAAAATCTATTTTCCACTCAGATAACGATCCTTTAACGAAATTTAAATTTTCCCAACAATAATATTCAAAAATTTCGAAAGCTCATTTAATTGTTATATTTATTCAAAATTTCAAGCCGGTAGATGAATTTTTCAAGAAAAGGCAAACGAGAATTATGGATGCCTTAATGATAATTTGCCTTCAATTCAATTCATTAACGCTTTCGTAGAGGTTTTGATTTTCCACGGAGCTTTTTCTAAAAATTTTGAAAAATAATTTCATTCATTTAATTTTTCGGAGAAAAATTGGATTCCATACTGCCTCAAGTAATATTTTAATTAAAAGCTTCCGATTATCTTTAGGAAGTTTCTTTATCTCCAATTTCACTGATTTTAAACTATTTCAAAGCTCAAACTCTTATCCCATAAAACCTCTGGAGAGTATCTATACCAAGTTTCACGTATCTAGCATAGGAAATTACATGGTTTTTTATAGTTCTCGTTATTCTACTGGCGAAAAATAATCGATTTTATAGAGTTTTTCTTTAAAGAAAAAATCAAATTTTCGGAAAATTGTATTCAAAAATCGAAAGATTCGAATTAGCAAAATTAAATCTAACAGTACACTGACGAAAGTTTATAAAAGAATTTTACAAAAAATTAAACCCCTGATTTTATAGCGGTCGGTTAAAAAAAAACTACTGTCAAATGGGTAGTTTTGATATTTTGAATATTCAAAATTTTGAAATCGCTTTCAAACATTTCCACGCCTTTACATTTCGCCACTACTGTTTCTATTTCCATATAAGTTATTCTTCGCTCAGTTGAATTACCATATTATCGGTGTTCGTAGAATTATATATTTAATGGATTTCAAATAGTAAAAGTTTACTATACCAGCAGTATATGGGGAGATAGGACTATTTATAAGTAACGTCGGGAAGAGTTTATTAGATTTTGGTATATCGAACTTCTCGCCAAATTCGGATAATAAATTATATTTGCTTTTGTATGCTGCCACCAGCACATTAGTATTATTATACACGATCCATAGGACGACACCACTCGATTCTCATCCGTTATACCAACTTTTAATCATAATCTTGTAAAGTACCAAAAAAATATACAAATGAATGTTGGAATCCATATTAAAATCGACAGATATAAATTTATGGGAACGGTAGTTTTGACAGTTTGTTGAATTATCTGGCCGGTATTTTCTATTCGATGTTGGTTGGCTATTCTAGTCTGCAATAGACGGTAAATAATAGAACGGATATCTAATTATTTTTAGATAATTCATTAATGGTGACCGGATGTTATTAAGAAATCATCGATTTTTTTTGGCCATCCCTGTACTCTCCTCTAATTTACTAAAACACCATAATGCTATTAAAAAACAAAACAAACAGTTCAGAATCCCTACTGATTTTCATACAGTTGTGTGTTACATCAAATTAAAACAAAAAAAAGAACTATTGGTTTAGGGTGGAACGAGTTCCTATGGGTTAAAGAGTCGGACTCGGTACCCAGGGTATTACATGAAAATAAAATCAAAATGAACAAAGATAAAATATATAAAACCAGACTTGTTCGTTTTACGTCGCCCACCAATAGTCCTTTATATCCCGAATGTAAGTCCACTCGGATTGATTAAAAAAAAATGGGGTGGATAAAAAAGTTTGGCGAGAATTGGAAAAATAACAATTTTTCCCATTGATTAATCCTGGGAAAAGTGGGTAATAATTTAATATGATTTATTTCCAAAAAGAATATTAACCCTTTCATGCATGTCCTTTGATCTGTTTTTTTATTTTTAGTAACCAAAATTAACCATCAATGGGTTAAGTTTTATTCAAAAGCTTAAAAACAACCCAACGCATGTTGAATTTCTATGCATCAGGATACCGAGAATTTAGTGTTTGGAACGAAAAATCTACTCGAATACCCGTCAGACTATTGGATTTTTTATAATTCATGAGGCAAACGAGGGTTATGTAAACGGAATTTTTTTGTTAAATAAAAAATACAACATAACATCATCGAATAGGGAAGAACCCACCTTCAGGGTGGTTCTACTTCGCCTGTTTTTTTTTTGGATGTAGTCGGATGAAAGAACAAACCGAATATTATACAATATTGCGGGAATAATAAAATTTATACATAAATGTTTTCCATTTTCCCAGAGTGGGGGCGGAAAATATTTATTGACAAACATTAGTAAATGTTTAAATATTTTTATTTCCTGGAAAATATGAAATATATATAAAATCATCGGAATTTGACGGTGATAATCTAAAGAGATTTGGCAACATTCTCATCAAAATTGATACGTATTTCGATTTTTTAAAATCGAAGAAAATAATCTCGTATATGGGTGGGTATTTTCTTGGATCAGTCAAGAAAAACGTAGGATAATTCTTATATAGGATTGAGTTCTACTTTTTTTTTTATTCATTATTGAATTATAGGATATAAATCGATAGAATATGTCTGGATGTCGAGTCTAAAAATATCAAATTTAGTACAGATTTTTTCGGAATATTGAGAGGCTTGATTGTTAATATAAATGGCGTACAAATAGATGAAGTAGAGAGTTTCCAATATGCTGGAAGCTATTTTACAAGAGAAGGTGGGACCGACTAAGATGTGCATAATAGAATTAAGAAGGCTCGGTAAGCTTTTGGTATGCTGAACAACGTCTGGGGTTCTTCACAGATATCAAGAAATTTGAAAATTAAAATATTTAATACAATCTGCCTGTCTGTCTTACTATATGACTGCGAAACTTGGAACACCATAAATACCATCCTGTCTAGCCCGAACGGCGCTCGATTGGAACCCGCAGGGCTGCCGAGGGAGAGAACGCCCCAAAAAATGGCTACGAACTGTCATCGAGGAAGCCAAAGCAGAAGGAAAGTCGGGGAGCGAGGTAAAGGCTTTAGCACAAAACCGATTAAGATAGCGGTACCCATGCCAACTTACGCTGGTTGTTGATGCCTTGTGTTCCCACACGGGATAATAAGACGAGATGATGATGTGTTAATATCGATAGCACCTATCTTTAGCTTCTATAATATTAACTATCGATAATAACATATCACATACATTATTCAATTAGGTACAAAAATACCGAGTTCAGGACCAGATTTGGACAGTTTCTATAAAATATTTTCAAAGTTTTCGAAATTCATTGTAAAATATTTCTTTAATTAATTCATTTATTTCTTTTTTCAAATTATAATTTATTTTACTATTTTTATTAATTTTTGCAATCGTGGGAGAGGAACTTGGATGGCAATCGTAAGATGGTTTCACAGAATAAAATTGCTTCATAAAGTAAATCCACATTTTCTAAGTCTCTGGTAGATAAAAATTGAAGGTTAAGATCTTAGTAAGATATTTATAAATTAATTGCATCCTAAAAATGGGATTTTTTTCTTATGTCCTTCTTTTCAATGGCCGATTGATAACGAATTCATTATCAAACCTTTAAGGCTCTTTCATACGACCGTTTTTTTTATCGGAACGTTAAATTTGTCGGACCGGTTGAATACCGTTTATACCTTTCACACTATTACGTAAATTACCTGATGATATTCATATTTACCACATAATTTATCATTAAATCGCTGAATTAACCAATTTTTGCAATTATTTTTAAGAAAACCTTATTACATTACTCCATTCCGTAATTGGATGGGCTTTCCGCATTAAGTTTAAGCAGGGAAAAAAATTAAAATCTGTAATCAAATCAAATCATCTTGCTTCATGCGACATTTTGTTGGACAAGCTCAAATTTATAGAGGAAGACGACGAATTTGTTATCAAATATCTCAGATTAGATCAAATTAGTTGCCGGGTAGTAGCCTCTAATAATTTATGATTTCATTACAAATGTGGGGCAAATTGGTAAAAATATTAGTTATCCGGTAAGAAGTATGAAAATTTAGGAGAAAATAAGAAGGAATGGGCAATGAGAGTGGGGAAACAATCTTCCTGCTTAAAGAAACATCGAGGAACAATTTTTTTAAAAATGTGAAAAAAATGTCCGGAAACATTTTTTTTGTAAGAAATTTGTCAAAACGAGAATAAGTAAAATAAAATTACGGACAATTTTTAGACAATAGCGAAACAGTCCACCCATGAACAGGCTCTAATGATTACCTTGTCATTTCGAATATCTGTCCATATATCGATTTTATGAACACATTTTATAGGTTCGAAGCACAAAATAATTTGGCACACGAATCTCGATGACAATAAACTTCTCACCAAATTAAAAAAAACGCTTTCGTACGAAAGTTTTAAAAAGGTTTTAATACCAGCCGACATAGGAAGAGAGGTTTAATTAGACAAAACCTAAAATTAGACCAACCAATAATTAGAAATTCAGCCCATTTCCTGAGTATTTGACGAAATTATCTTAAAATTTTCGGGCAGATGTTAGAAATTGTCGTAGCAATAGTTTGAAATATTCGGTAAATTAAAAATCGGAGGAAATTGGTCTCAAAAAATTGGCACAAATCCGGTAATATCAGGAAAGTCTAAAGTTTTACTATAAATTGTTGACTAAAAGAATACATTTTCAATATAAAAAGACCTGATGACTATTTTATTTATTACGAGTTAGGTAGTATCTCCTGCTAGAAGCATTTTCGTCAAAATGCCCAGAAAAACCACTAATATGGTAGTGGTTTTTCTGGGCATTTTGCCAAACATCTAAATTTTCAAAGTAAGCTAGTTAAAAAACTGAAAATGATTTTAACCCATAATAAGCGGTTAGAAATATTACTAATTTCCTTGCAGATATTTTGGCCCGCTGCCAACTTTCCTCATATTGGAGAACATATTCGAAAAGAAATTAGGAGTAAATTCTAAAAATTATAGAATAGTCGGAAATGGCCGGAAAAAGGTGGTAATAGGGTCAAACAGCGAAGTCAGGCTATTTCGTATAATTTGTTGCTATAGCAGTCTAAACTGCACGACTGTCGGTCAATCAATTCTTTGTTTAATCAGTTTACATTAACATTCTAGGGATGTACGTGGATGGAAAATTATTGAGTTTAGGTCTTTATTTGCATCTTGGCTCTTCGAGAAAATTGTTATCCTTTATTGTTTTATTTATTATTTGATTACGAGAATATTGAAAGGATATACTCCTGCACTCGAAGTCATATCGTAATTAGACTATTCATTATAAGTAATTCATGGAGAGTAGTAGACGGTGCCTGCCCAGCCCACAGACCAAAATGCGAATATCTACCAGTTTCATAATGTTTAGTGGTTCGAGAGCTGACCATTTTCCGGTCTTAGCGGTAGTCCTCCTTGCATCACTAACAAATAACCAAGTAAGCCTCTGTAGTGTATGTAATTTTTCTTGATTACTTTCCTGGCATGAAATGTCGGTAAAATACAAGTTGAAGTCGGGAAAAGCGGGAACTCTGTAGGAGAAGTCGATAAGCAGCAGGGAACAATCATACAAATTTGGGCGTAATCGGAGAACATTCATATAAATTCTATTTGTTGTAAAAATTTTCGGAAAAGTCAAGAACAGGTAAACATTGTCGCGACTTCTCCGGCGTTGTTTTTCCTAAGTTTTTGTAACGGTTTGTAATTCATATAGTATATTTAATTAACTAATAACCGTAAACGAATTCTGTCTATTTACGGCATTTCAAACTGACTGTTTCATCCGGGTACATAGATCGACCCGCACAAAAATGTGAGAACATGTTTTTAAAATTTTAGAAACCCCGTATATTATTCATATAATTTCTAATTCAGGTAATGATTCTGGACGGGTCGTTATAGTAGGGGAGCCCAAGCGGGGATTTTTTGGATTTACTCGAGCGCGTCAGATATTCAGAGGGGATGTTAGGCAAACTCAAACGGAGCTCCCATTCAAAATACTGACGATTCGGATGTGACGCAAGGCCGTGGCGGCCTTTTGAAAATAAAAAAAAAAAATCGAAAGTTGGACTTTCTCGAGCGCATCAGATAGTCAGAGGGGAATGTTAAGTAAACCCCAACAAAGCTCCCATTAAAAAAACTGACGATTCGGGTGTGTGACGCAAAAAAAAAAAAACAAAAAGCCACCACGCCCTTGCGTCACATCCGAATCGTCAGTTTTTTGAATGGGAGCTTCGTTTGGGTTCACTTAGCATCCCCTCCGACGCGCTCGAGTAAATCCAGCTATCGATTTTTTTTTTGCATTTTTGCAGGCCTGTAGACGCTCCCCCCACTGGTGAAACGGTATGCATCATATAAACTTTTTTCCTTTCTACTATCTAATCTTCAAAATCCAATGGGTCCCCACGGCGCTCGAGTAAATCCACATTTAGCATCGTCGGCTCCCCTACTATTAGATTCATTATTGGTAGGATGTTCGCCAGAAAGTTTTACTGGTTGCCCGTAAACTAAGTCATCCGTCATCACTGTTCTGATACCTAGTAGAACGAAGACCAATTCTTCGCACCAATGTGACTGGGGACAACAAATGTGTGGTCATAATTAAATACCAACACTTTAGCTACGGATTGTGCGGGAATATCTCGGATCGGGCAGGCTTCTCGCCATCTGGTAAATCTCTCGATCATCGTTACGACATATATGAATATTTCAGTTTGTGGTAGTGGCCCTAACAAATCTAAATGAATGTGGTCAAATTTACATACTGGATCAGGGATATTGTCCTGATTTTGTATGCCTGTAGAGTAGATCTTTGATTTTTGGCATGATAGTAATACATGATATTTTCTAGTTATTTACGTCCGTAGCTTGATTTGTCCAGAAATATTCCGAGGAAAGAAATTTACGTGAAGCTTTTATATCTGAATGCGATAACCTTTGTCGTCGATCTGGCACAGATACTGGTATTGTCTATTGTTTGCGGAACTCTTTTCGCATTAAATTGTTTTCTCTGTTAACGGTAGGCCTATTAACTGGAGCTTAACCGGCACGATATAGTTGTGTTTTCGGTTGAATTTATTGGATTTTATTTCATTATCAGACGAAATAATGAAACCGCTTAACTGGTAAAAAAATAGCAAGGAATTCGGGATCGAAGGCAGAATAATTTACTTTCGGTTGGTGTAAATTTTTTAGAAAAAAATGCTAACGATTTCCATTGACAGGCAGCGCATTGTTATAGGGCAGCGCCTGCAGCAAAATTTGAAGCATAACGTTGTTATACTGTACGATGCCTTATCCCAAAGTCGTAACATTCTTGAATTGATTGGCTTTGGTTTTTTTATTACTAACAATTCAAATGTGAATAAATCGGTGACAATAGTTTGGCTAACTTGGGGACAAAACGGTGGTAATAATTTACCATCCCTACGAACTGTTGTATTTGCTGGATCAATGATGGTGAAGAGAATATTGCCGATGTTTTACTTCATTAATTTTTTCTAACTCTTCCCCTATTTTTACCTGAATTTTAGACATTACCAACCTTTTCGCAGAAATTATTTTTGCATGACTTTTCCTTAATTTACCGTTTTTTTCAGACTGATTTCCGATTTTTCTGACATTTTACGGTCTTATAAAGCAGGGGTGCCCACGTAAAATTAATTTAGGGGTAAGGAAAAATTTTTTTTGACTTTGTTCCTGGTTGACGTAAAAATAAATATTAAAAAATTTCCACTTTTATGACTTATTTTGATCATTATTTTCTTCATTTTCTTTTAATTCATATTCTTTTTTGCTTTGCCATCTTTCTACTATAAGCAATAAAAGTAATTTTACGATCTATTTTATAGTTTTCTATATTCTCTTTGAATTCTTATGTTAATTATTATTTTTCAAGGTTACAAATCTTTTGTTCTTCAGATTCTAAAATGAAGAAGCTATAAAATTATTTTAATGATTAATTTTTTATGATCGTCTTACGGTTTTTTCTAATTCCCATAATTAATTTTAATTATTTTCATTTTTATGTGGGGGAAAGAAAATACCCGTCGTGTTAGGCGCTGAGCATTTCGGTTCGAAAATTTTATTCTCCAAGTTGATTATTAATTCTGAACTTCCGAATTTTTTCTCTCTTTCATCAGCGTACTACGATCTTTTATATAACTTTTCTGATGTTCTGTTGAAATTTGAAGGGTAGGAAGATGAGATATTATCGATCAAGAGAGGGGAAATGAGCAGATCAACAATTGACACCATGTATCTTTACATTGAATAACTCATCTTAATTGCTACGAAAAATTTAATTCATTCCATTTAATTATTTCGTTTTATTTTCATGGATCAGTAAATCTCTTGCACAGAGTTTAATTCATGTTATATACCCCCAATTTAGGTACACCTTCCTATTCCACAACCTATCGGTATCTTATGAAAATTCTCTTTCGTATGCAATATATATGTCAATTTCCACTAACTAACCTGAATGACAAACTTCTCTAAATATTTCTGTTAGAACTTCACAAGGAAAAAAATAGCAGGGAAGAAGAAGAAAAACTAATAAATTCCAGATCGTGCCTTTGAAACGGAATTTTTTTTTTATAAAAAATTTATACTTTAAAATGGTCTATCTTGCAGTGGAAATCTTCTCTCTATTTTTTTTATTCACCCGAATCTGTTTAATGATATCTCGTAAAAAATGTCTTATAACACTTCGGATAGTAAAAAAAAAATGAATAAAAAAAACATTATTTGAAAATGCGATTTTCAATTAGGAAAAACATGGAAAAATTAAAAAACATAAAACGTATGTTGTTTTTATTAATGGCATATGTACTGATACGTAAAGGATATAAATTTGTATCTACGAGCTCCCAGCATTCCCCATATAAAAATATATCTCCAAAAGGTAGTTGATTAAGATTGGATTATGATCCGATAAATAAGTTAAGGTTGGAATATGATCCAATTATAAGTAAACTACTTTATGTATATCCGGGAGATAATAGTGATACGAAATCGCTAAACTGATATTTCCTTCTTACACATTGAATCTTAGAAAAATGTCTACGCCACCCCTAAGGAAATTTCCCGTTTGGTTTAAGTTGAAATTATAATTTTGAATGGGGTATGAGTAAATTGTAACATGTGGAATGGAAAGATAAATCTAATGGATTTTGAGAGTTTTTCTACATTTTCCACAAAGGAAAAAAAATGGGTTTTTATGACTTAATTTTCTTTCTTTTTTTTAATGGTTTCCCGATGATATATGAAATTTTTATGAGCGTTTTTCTCGCATTCATTTGGTTTATCTTCGGTTGGCCTTCCCAACCATCTATTGACTGATATGTGAGATACATTTTCCTCCTTTCAACTATAATAAAACATTTTCATTTCTGTATATCATTTTTCTGCTACAAAATAACGGTTTTCCATAGAAAATAAATTTTTCCGAGCAGTTCTTGTATTATATGGAAAAGGGTCCGAGATTAAGTGAAGTAACTCCAATCCATCTGTTATAAAATTTCTTAATACATAAATTTTATTTTGGACTGAGTACACTTTCCCACTGATCCCCACCCGTATATACAGAACATGGAAAAATAATAAATCAAATTGGGGAAAAATTATGAACGATGTAAAATTTACGACTCTTTCAAAAGTGATATAAACATAATATAATATTCACAGAGTTGCTCATTTTTTTTTATCGATGGGATGAGGATCAGTCTGAGTATAGTCGGAAAAAGACATCATAATTTTAATTTAATTGACAAATTTTTGGTGAAGAAAGAGTTGAGAATATATGAGACTTAACGACCCACAAACACTCAATAAAAAATTATAAACGAGATGATATGATTTTCTTTCTTTTCTTTTTTTGGGAAATTGTATCTATTTTTGTACTGAAATTTTTATTGCTCTTTGTAGTTTCGTAGATTGGAATCCAGTGACCAATCTCTGGAACCAGATACTTGAAGACTATGAAGGCTTTTCTTCCTAAAAATACATCATCTTCGAAAATATATCTATGCGAGGATATATACTGTAAGAATAGACAAGAATATTTTGATAATGATTCGACAAAAGATTTTGTGAAAAAGCTTTAAGAAAGTTCCAAAAGCTCATCGAAAGCTTTTTATTAAAATATTATTTTCATTAAATTTTTCTCCCAACAATTATATTTCAATGAAATCAGGAATTTTTCATAAAAAGTTCCGTGCAAATTTAAATTTAAGCGTTTTAAAATCTATTTTCCATCTACTTAACGTCATTGAAATTTAAAATAGTCTAAAAATAGCTTTAAGAAACTTCCAAAAGCTTATCGAAAGCTCTTAATGAAAATATTATTTTATTATCAAATCTACTTTACCTCCCGATAAATAAATTTAAATCGGAAACTTTCGTTGAAAAGCTCTACGAAATCTTTAACAAATTGAATTGAATTGAATTGAAGGCAAATTATCATAAAGGAATTCATTGTCCTTGTTTACCCTTTCTTGAAAAATTCCTCTATTGCCCTCAAATTTTCCATAAATATATGCTTTCAATGAGCTTTCGAAATTTTTAAAGCTTCATTTTGGATAAATTTGAAATTTCGTTAAAGGGCGTTATAGTTATCTGCATAGGAACAGAATTGTGACCCTAAAAAATTAAGTTTGAAACATAGAGCTTTCATCGCGCTTTAGTAGTTTCGATAAGTTTTCTGCGAAAATTTCATTTAATTTTGATGAATTGGATAAAAATTCGAATACCAATTATATAAAATGACATTATAATTTTAGGCTTTCAATGAGCTTTCGAAATGCTTAAGGCTTTTTTTTTTGGTCAAATTCGCAATTTCATTAAAGAATCGTTATCTGGGTGGAAAATATATTTTAAGACGTAAACAATAAGGTTTTGAAAATAAGGCTTTCTGGGAGCTTTTAAGATCTTTTAGTGTTTTTGTACAAAAAGTTTAGTTCTGATATTTTTCTTTTTTTCCTCTACTAATTTATAAACTTCTTTCGAATTGACATATTTTGGGTCCGAGGAAAATTATCGGCAAATCCGGATCAAATTTCGCGATGCCCGATATTCAAATTTCTCGGTGCCGATACTTTACGAATCTTTGATTTTTCTAAGATAAATTGAAACTTTTCCGAAATATTAAATTTTTGTATTTTTATCTAACTTTTAAAAGAATTGTCTGCGTTTTTACATTTTTAATTAAACGTATATGATAATGGCTGTAACATTTTGTTAAAGGGTCAATAAATTTTGCACGCCACTGGTTCAACTAATTCCTTTATTTTAAATACCAAAACGAGTTTCCTTGCAAAACGTTCATAATATTTTTATTCAAATAAAAAATACAGAGTAAGCGTTTATTGGATCACCTCGGCAATGGTGGTTTTTCGCAGATGGAAATTTGCCATCACCTTTTCGCACAATGGCGGCTCAATATCGCGAATAAGAGTTGTAATATTGTTTTATGCCCCTAAATCCTTGCTAGACCATCAGCATTCACCCAAATATACCTTGCGTATGTTTTTTCAGAGCATTTAAACAGGTGGAATCGTGTCCACCGATTAAATACAGGAAAAATCATTTTAATTCAGTGTTAAATAAAAAAGTCATAATAAGTTAGAACTAGTCAGTAAAAAATCGCAGAGAAACCCGAAAAAATCAGCATAATTCAGGTGAGGTTGCTAAAGAGATGGGAAAAATTTCAGAAAAATAGGGGAAATTTGGGAAAGTCGGTTAGTCAAATAAAAGTTAATTAAAAATCAATAAAAATTGCAGTCTAGGTCTAATAAGGAGTATTCCCTTTCGTATTATATATAAGTGAATGATGCCGGAAAACTGAGTTTCACCTCTAAGTGGAAATATCGGGATGCTCCTCCAAATACAATTTTCCAAATCGTGTATTTACAATCTAGGATTTCTTATAATCGATTGTCATAAAATTAGGTGTTATCCTTTAATTTGATTTCGAATAAAACACCCTGTCCCCAATTTATGACTATACAAAATATTATTATGATAATTAAAAAAAAACCGGAGGAAAGAAATGGCGCCAATTAAGACACGCGATCTCTTTTAAAACAATTTCAGGGTCTCTACAAAAAAAACATGATTGTTATTGTTATTTAATAATTAGTATAAATATTAAGCTGTAGGAAAAAGAAAACGGCCATAAAGTCAATGGCAGTAAAAACATATGCATGACAGCTACCATTAATTCTGTATGTTATATTATAATGTTTTTTGTGTTAAACTAAACCAGAGTCGGCCATTTCATTTTTTTTTTTTGGGTAGAACCGGTTCTGATATCAAATAACCATTATGGGACATGGAGGAAGTGTAAGCGTACTGCATGAATTTTGAATGGTAACAAAATTATATAGGGCGCCGAGAATGTATGTTACGCAACCCTGCGTATATTTAAACATTAAGTTTGTTAAAATAAATAATAATTTTTTTAATGTCAATAGATTCTTTGAATTTAATTAATTTTCATTTAATTGAGAATTACAAGAATAAGGTCTGTTCCATTATTGACGTAAAAACGACACGTACTTACATTTTTTAAATCAAAATTTTATTATATATCTTTAACAGCTGTTTTTTTCAACCAACTACGCAGTTTTTTTTTTAATTTTTTCACTTTCATAAAGAAATCGAAATTGTCTTTTTAAATTGTCCAATTTTCTTCAGATTTTTGAATTTGATTAAATATTTCGATTGTTTCGACTACGAAATTTTCCAATTTTAATAAAGTTTCCTAACTTTTAAAAAATGTCCAAATTTTTATAAAAATTTTTGATTTTTTTTTCGAAGTAATCACATTTTTAAGCATATTTAGCGATTTTCAAGAAATTATCTAATTTTTACAAATTCTCCGTACTTCTGATTTTGAAAAATTTCCTAATTTTTTGAATTTCTGGATCTATTTTCTATAATCAGCCCTTCATTCTTTACAATGGGTTACACCATTTACAAGCAGCGGCGTACAGTTAATATCTCCATGAGGTGTACAGAATTGTATGACCTTAATAAAATGTTAGCTTCTTTATTAATTTCATTGATTTCATAGGATTCATTGACTACGGGTGAAATGAAACAATTGTGGAACAAACTTTTCTATCAAATTCATCCCCTGAATTTAAGGGGGTTGATGCAGGATGTCCTATGAACAATGGACAGTTTTTTGAAAAGTGGTCATGATTTCCCCGAAAATTTATTATCTAATTTGGAAATTTTAAAACGTATCCAAATAGAGGCTACTCACATTGATCTGTCGAGAAATACTTCTACCCCCTTCCCTCTCACTGATTTTGATTAAATTAGATTATATTATTCATTTAACCGTTTCCACAAAATTTATTGCTAAAGAATCAAATAAAAAAACGGGTGAAAGAACTAGAATACCGCCTTGAAGGAATTATTTTATATTATAACATATTGAAATTTTAATTACGATCGCCTATGCAGGCTTTACTCTACGCGCAGACAATTCTGTCAATACCTCTGTAAAACCTGGCTAAAATAAAATGGCCCTGTATTCCTATAATTTTCAGTCAAATGAATTTAATAGTTTCCTGCCCTTTGTCAACCTCCTTTGCATAATATACGATTTAAAGTAGGTTAGGTTAGGTTGCAGTACACTGCGCCTCCGCGTGAGCTCATAATGATCCATAGCGATTCCTGCGTGCACGGTTATAACTTCAGTTTTACCTTAGAATTTACTGATCAGCCAACCAACCCGAACTTTTTACAAAGTTTAAGAAGCGTAGAGGGTCTATCTTCCCGACGTCGTCTAATTCTCCAAAGAACCTAACCCCATGGTCGAGAGCCGTCGTCCGCGGATTGCCGGACATTTTCAAGGGAGATGTTTCACGCCTTCTAGTTCCTTCTCATCCCTGCAGCTACCGCAGAAATCATTTGTTAGTATACCGTATCTATTGGCCATGATACCAATGATGCAGTGACCGATAAATTGACCAATAGTGTCAGGATGGAGGATGTGTTTCTTTTATTAAGTTCAGGCCTTCGATGTCAAAAGATGACACAATTTTCCATGGTTTTCCATGCTGAGTTTGTGATATCAACAGCTAGGTCCATCAAGTTCTTACGCACTAGCTGTAGTGGGGTTTTGACAGTGAGGTCAGCTAGCTATATGCTCATTGTTGGGCCGGCTCTAGCGATTCATCTGCCTTTTACTACCCACACAGAAAAAATAAACATTGGTCAAAACAACAATTTTTGATAGTACTTTAACAATTTTGTCAAAGTGCTTAATTTAAATAAGCAAATAGTTGCTGGTACTAATGTGATAATAGTTAAATTTACCAATTCCAAGTTGTTGGTTTAC
>JANTOP010007140.1:0-16394 GCA_027564815.1 Symmerus nobilis
TTCTTCCCATTAAATGTTTAATTTTTAATTTTAATAGGATTCCCGACGTTTCGGTGTATTTAACACCATCTTCTGGGGGAAGCAAACTGGAAATTACCATATTACCCTATTCATTCATACAATACGGTCACCAAATTCCAATTACATTACCCGTGCTATTCGCGGAATACCGGCCGATATGCTTGAAAGAGTGGTCGAAAATTGGACCCACAGAATGAACCACTTAAGAGTTAGTCGTGGGCAACATTTGGAGGCAATTATCTTTAAGCATTAAATGGCATGAACCAAACTAACAATTTAAATAAAGATTTTCCTCAATACATTGAATATTATGTGTTTTATTTCAAAAAAATATTAGGAAGCTCTTATTGGATCATCGTTTATAAACGAAAAAGTAATTTAAAAAAAAATGCTATTACGCATTTCAAAATCACTTAAATTGTATCCCCAATTTCTAATCCTAATTTATCCCTAAAAACAAAAACAGAAATATTGTAACATTAAGTAAGTATATTAAATGATTAAAAGAAAAAATTAAGTAAAAAAAACTTTAAAATTAACTAAAAGACAATGACTTTGTTTTGTTTTCTTGCCTCTTTTTTCTTTTCTTCCTTTTTTCCTTTTCTTCTCTTTTTCTTTTCCTCTTTTCTTCTTTTTAACCGGGCCCCTCTTGACTCCGGGCCCTGAGGCCACTGCCTCTTTCGCCTTCGTGTTAATGCGCCACTGATTAGTACGTACACAACACAGTCACGACTTTTGCTGATGACACTGCAATATTAGCAGTTGGAGAAAGGAATGCAGAATCAACACAGAAGTTACAACTAGCTATTACTGAAATATAAAGGGTGGGCCATTTAAAAGTTTGTTTTTAAAATAGCTATAAAATGAGTCTATATCAGTATTTTTTAGAAGAATTTTTTTTATTGAGCAGGTTGTAGCCTCCAATTTAAGAATGAAAAACAATTTCGTTTATGTGGCTACCTCTGCTAGCCCTACAGTAAGCCATTCTGTTAGTCCAGTTTTGAAGCACGTTTTCGATGATTTCGCTACCTATCTCGCCAATAACAGTCGCAATTTTACGTTTTAAAGCTGAAAGTGTCTCTAGATTATTCGCATAACATCGATTTTTGGCACCCCAGTGAAAAAAGTCCAAAGGCCTCAAATCGCAGCTCTACGCAGGCCAGTAGAGCTCCAAAACGGCTGATTTTGGCATCTCCAAAACGGCTGATTATTCGGTTGTTAAATTTTTACGTTACGTTACGTTACGTTTTTGTTACGCGCAAGAAATCGATTGTCAGTCAGTTTGTATGGCATGTGGCGCCATCTTGTTGGAACCAAAGGTCTTCCACATTCATAGCGTCGATTTGAGGCCATAAAAAGTTGGTCAACATGGCTTTTTAACGGTCGCCATTGATGGTAACGTCGTTTCGAGCATAATTTTCAAAGAAAAATGGGCCAATTATGCCACCACTCCAAAATCCACACCAAACTGTCACTCTTGGTGGATGCATTGGCCTCCCTCTCTTGGATTAATGTGGCTGTTCCGAACCCCAAATCCACATTACAATTTCATACCGATGATTTGTTCAGAAAATTTTCTGGATAAAAACCTATCATTGATTATTTAGAAATAATTGTCCATCATTGGTTTAAATCAACATTTTCTTAGAAATTCGGACAATAATCGTTCCATTTTATTGAAATTTGTACAAAGTGTATATTAAAGTATTTTATATACATAAATAGAGAGGGGACCCCTCGCAGTCGCATTGATTACACAAGTTATCCCCTATTTATATAACTTTACAAATTTTGAATTTTTCGAGAATATAACCGTTTTCTTGATCACCTCTAAAATCTCTGAGGATTGCTTTCATAAAAAAGTTTCTTCCACAATACCCTCATTCCCGGAAAATTAAGTTTCCCAAAAAATTGAACTGAAAAATTCTGAGAAAATAATCTCAAAACTGCTAAGTTTTTACGTGGAAAATGATAGAAATTTTTACATTTTGGTTTTAAAATCTATTTTCTATCCCAATAATATAACGTCATTGAAATTTTCAATCGTCTCAAAGGACATTCAAGAAACTTCCAAAAGTGTATTCAAAGCTTTTAATTAAAATATTAATTTATTCATTATCAAATCTATTTTATCTTGCGATAAATAAAAGTAAATTAAATTAGAAGCTATCGTTAAAACGCTCTGTGGAAAAGTAAGGCATTTACAGTTCTTGTTTTCCCCTTTCAATGAAAAATTCAGCTATCGTCCTGAAATTTTGAATACATATTATGCTTTCAATGAGCTTTCGAGATTTTTGAAGCATTTTATTCCGTGGATAATTTGAAATTTCGAGAAAGGACCGATATTTAGATAGAAAATTGATTTTAAAACGTAAAAATTAAGTACGAAACCTAAAGCTTTCTTTGAGCTAACAGTGAATTGAGAAAGTTTTCAGTTTTTAGCGAAAATGTCACATTTTATCTAAATTTATTGAATCGAATAAAAATTATATTCCAAATTATATAAAAAGTGATTTTAATTTTAAGCTTTCAGTGAACTTTTGAGATTTTTGGAGCTTTTCGTAGGGAAATTTGAAATTACGTTATAGGATCGTTATCTGTATGGAAAATAGATTTTAAAATGTATAAAATAAGGTTCGGAAAATAGGAGCTTTTAAGTTTTGCAGAGTTTTTGTGCGAAAAGTTTTAATTTTGATATTTTTGTATTTTTTCTCAACTTCCTTCATCATTACATTTTTTTGGATCCAAAGAAAATAATTGGAAAATCCGGATCAAATGTCGCGATGTCCGATATTCAAATTTCTCGATGAGAGGCCTTTACAAATTTTTGATTTTTCTTAGATAAATTTCAATTTTTCCGAAATATTTCATTTTTGTATGGAAATGTTGAACGCACGCCACTGGTTTGATGTTCGAGTAGTTCCTGACAGTTCCGACATGTTTAAAAATCTATTATAGCCAGTGATGGGCGCCTAATAATGATGGGCCTTTCTAATATTTCTTAATTTCTAAATACATAATTCCATTTAAATATAAATATAAATAAAAATACAGAATAAATTCAATAAAATTTACGGCTACAAAACAATGGCATTACACATTTTTATAAAATTTAAAATCCATTTAAAAAAAAAAATGATTGAGAAATCTTTCTCCGTCCAGTTACAATTCCCTGGACTATATTTATTATATATAAAAATAATTGAATTGAATAAATAAATTAGAAACAATAAAAATTCTTATCGCTGTAAATCCCATTAACACCTGTAGAGCGATTCTGTTTTATTATTATTTATTATTCATATATTTGATCTGTTTGTCTTTATAAAAAACATCTTGTTGAAATGGATCAATTTAATCAATCGGATAATTTATTTATTCCTCAACACATATCCATTCTATTATCATCTGAAATGATCAAAACCAATCCATTAATAAATTAATATCTTTAAAAAAAAAATCCCAACGTGGGGCCATAATTCGGTCTCGACAATTTCTTTTCCTTAACAATAACTTGTTAGTGTGGATATTAGACGTTTAAGAGTAATGAAATATTAAAAATTTATTATTACAGACCACCCACCTTGACATTTAAAACACATTTATGATAAGTCACCATTAAATCATTAATTCAACAAATATTTAAAGGTCGTTCTGATTTAATGATATTCCATTGACAACGTTCATTCAGAGTTCCGATTGATTGGATCTTGTTCTCGTGTCAGAATTTAAAAATAAAAAAAAATCTCTTGTTGTAATTTTTTAAAATGAACAAGATGATCTGAAATGATCCTTGTCTCTTAATACAATTTTTTTTTTATTTTTCTTTTACATTCAAACTCGACGGGGTTAACACCATTTATTTCAATAATTTTTTTTGTTAATCGATTGAGATTGTTTAGTATGTTTTCAAAATTTTCTTATTAATTCTCCATTCAACAAATTTTTTCTTTCGATTGATTTGGACAATCGGATGATACTTTTAATAATAAGATTATAGTTGATTTTCATCTACAAAATATGATTCGATTAATTGACAACCCTAACGATACATTTGTGAACTATTGTAAAATGAATTTCTATTTAATATATGGGTACCTCTTTTCAATTTCTTATTAATGTTAAATAAGGAAATTGATACATGATTTTTATAGATAGATTAACTGATGAATTGACAGTTATTTCTATTCATTTATATAATTAATGATTCCCAATCAGGGTCATGGGGTTACATTGGAGTGAAATGAAAAGAAATTTCAAACTTCAACCCTACGGATTTTTTCTTTTTGGAAAACTTACATATTCTGGTTTCATTTTTTTATCGTTACCACGAACAACAGTACGTTCCAATTTTTCCAAATTTTTATTTAACGTTTCCTCATCTTTCAACCGCAACTCCTCGGCAATTATATCAAAATCACGAACAGGATTCACTTCACCTTCTACATGGGTGACAAGCGTATCCTCAAATGCACCTAAACGAAAATTAATATAAACAATATGAAATATTATCACGTAACGGGAGGAAATTATATGAATTATTTTTTATTAAGAATAAATATCAATTCGATAATGTAGCATAAAATTAAACAAAGTATTGTCAGAAATTAAATTTTAAAATAAATAAAAGGCGTGTTTCTTTTTATATGGCAAATAAAGAGAAAATTATCGTTGATTATATGGACGTACAACAATTTAAAATTCTACAATCAAAAGAAATATTTTAATATTACAATTGAATATTCATTCCTCTTATTATTATAATTTTGAAAATAAGACGTTTATTTGCACTATCATTCAAATAATTCATTTCCGAAATTGCATATAGATTTCAAAACGTGTGTCTGGTCATGGTCATTTTATATAAAAATTCAACGGTCCAAAAACGTTTAAACGGAAATTTATTTCTTACGTTGTAAACGAATCGAAATTTTAAAAATATTACTTACGGCATAAATGAAAGATAGCATCACAGGCGCTAATGTGGGACAAAAATGCATTGCCCAAACCCTGTCCTTCGGCAGCACCACGTACCAAACCGGCTATGTCAACCACATTTAAAAATGCTGGCACCTTACTAAAACGATAGACAAAACCAAATTTCAATAAAGCCAGTGATTAGCTGTGAGGTCAAATGGAATAAATATCTACTGAATTTAAATAATAAAAATATACAACAATTTAATGGGGGATTATTAGTCTCAAAAGAAGCCTGAAAAACCACTTTGTTAGAAGTGATCCGTTTGAAATATATGACTCAATTAAAAATCACTTTGCATATTTTACAATCAATATATTGGATACCCAGTACGGTAGATTAGACATTGAGCGTCCTATACAACCAACCTCTATTCCAGACATATTGGATATTACGTATAGTATACGAGTACATTTGATTGAAAAATTAAATAGCAAATAGCATATAATTATAAATGAAATTCCTTAATTGATTATAATGAAGGCGACACTTATTTATAACCGGATACAATTTCCTAGGCGTCAAATCAATTTGACGCCTTTCAATTATAATTATCTGTTTGGTACTTATTGTATAATTCCCAGATTGTACTCAATTGATAAAATATACACGTATGGTTAGAAACAAGATCTAGATCGATCATCCAAAATTGGTACCGGAAAAATAAGGCATTTACATATCTACGGTTCTGAAATTTGTCTTCTGTGCAGTCTAATGTACAGAAGGTGCAGAGCGGAACTGAAATATCAACAAAATCGTAATAAATTTTTATTGCTGCAAATTTCTAACTCTAAATTATTAAATGATTTGATTTAATAACTTTGAATGAGCTTTCGAAATTTTTGAAGCATTTTTTTTGGGAAAATTTGAAATTTTGTTAAAGGATCGTACCTTTATAAGAAAAAAATTAAAAATTAAATTCAAAGCTTTCGTTGTGCTTTTAATAGCTTGAATAAGCTTTCTGCCAAAATTCCATATTTCATTTAAATTTAATGAATCGGATAAAAACTCGATTCCAAATTATTTAAAATAACATTTTAATTTTAAGCTTTCGAAGTTTTAAAAGCTTTATTTTGGAAAAAATGAAAAATTTCGTCAAAGGGTCGTTGTTTGGATAGAAAATAGATTCTAAAACGTATTAATTATATTCGGAAAATGAAGCTTTCTGAGAGCTTTTAGGATTTAATAAAGCTTTTGTACAAAAAGTTTAGTTTTGATATTTTTGTATTTTTCCTCAACTATAATTTAGAAGCTCCCTACATCATTACACTTTTTTCAATCCGAAGAAAATAATTGGGAAATCAGGATCAAATGTCGCGATGTCCGATATTCCCTTACGAATTTTTGATTTTTCTTATAGATTCCGAAATATTTAATTTTTGTATTTTTACCTAACTGTTAAAGCAACTTTCTGCGTTTTTACATTTTTTCCGGGCAAAGAAATCTGCACATCTTATGGAGACGTTGACCGCGCACCACTGTTCCACTTTAATAATTGTATCCCTTATGGAAGGATTTGGGGGGGGGGGGCATCATATTCACCAAAAAAGACTGTTTTAAAAATGAAAATACCACCGACCCGAAACGTCTTATTAATACTCACATTTTGGTTAGTTTTGACCCGCAGCCTAGAAAGGTTGCCGACCCTTGGACTATACACTGTCCTTTTTTTCACATTTTTTAAAAATGCATTTAGGAGGCTAAAATTTTGCACAGGCATACATAAGATAAACCCAGAATTATTAGTAATAGGCCTTTTCTCATGATTATTTTGAGAACAAATTTGTATTATCAGTCGTTCGAGTTTTAATGAATGGGTTTAGCAAAGCTGTTAGCAAGTCGGGCATTTCTGCATCTAGGGTCCTGAAATGCCAGATATTCTAGAAGGATATACCTATCGTTTAAGACCATTTTCAGCCGATTTGGATGTGTTTTGGTTAAAAAAAATCATATTAAACGAATTTAGTGAAATTTCACGGAAAGGGAAAAATTTGATTGATTTTTGACATCATGGTAAAAATATTAATTATGTAGAAACTGCTAACATTTTCATATAATTAAATCAATAAAGTCAACAATTAAACGAATCCGCATCGATATTTAAAAAATTTTAATTTCCGGAGAAATATTTTAAGTGTCAGTTTGGCTACCTCATATACCGTCCTCTATAAAATCAGGGGGTGAATGTCTTAAAAAAGTGTGTTCCCTAATTTCCTAACTGTACCTTTAAGTTTAATTTCCCATAAACACATTTTCCGATCCGTTAAGAATATTTCCCGGAAATTGATTTCCCGGTCGATTCTCAAATATTGATCTTTTTCAAGAAAATGCTTTTTGCCAGAAATTAATAGTGTCTGACGTCAGGGCATGTCCCTACGACCTCTCTAATTTCTCCTGGATTTGTTTGGTCAAAATGGAAGAAAACTGTAAGTAGTACTTTTGGTAGCCGGAAAAAAATTTAAAAAAATTTTAAAGATTGCTCACCCCAAACCTACGTCTCAATCCCATAAAATGTAGATGGAAGCGAAAGAGTTAACTTTTTTCAAAATTATTTTCACCTTTCCACTGCAACTTTTTAAGCCAAACAAAATTTCATTGAAGACCAACTTCTTCCAATCCCTGCTACTATTTTTAAACCAAGTTTCGAAAAACCGATTTTTCCGTTTTGTGTTAAAAGAGTCGCTCTGATTACTAACAAATTTGGAAGGGAAACTTTTCTTAATAAAATTTGGAATGCACAAACTGATGTGACGATTTACAAAGAGACATTTCGAAAAATAATCAATTTTCGAAGCTAAAAGTTCGTAGTTGACCCAAATATAATTTATTTCCTCAAAACCTTAAAATTACTATTTAATTTAGCTAATCAGCTGTCCAGAAAAAATAAGTTCAGCTAAATTGGGCCAAAATTTATTAATAAAATTTTGAAATTCAAAATTGATTTCGCGATTTATCGGAAAATAATCAATTTCTCGAAGCGAATTATTTTTTATCTCAAAACTCTGAAATTAGTTTTAATTTGATTACTATTATTACTGATTAATCCTGACCAATGACAATTTTTTTTTGGTAGGCCAATCCTGAACTTTCCCGGATTTTTAAAAGTGAATTTATTAATATGAAGGCGTAACCCTCTTACTGACTATATACCATACAGACTTTTATTTATTCCGTCCAAGAAGTGAATTTCCGGAAATGTATATACGTTTACTCTAATATCTGAACATATCTCCCCTTTAAAATTATCGCTTGACTTCCGAATACACTACTAAATTGACCAGACTTTCCGTCGATTTTTCCCGACTTTTATGATTCCAAACATGTTTTCCAATTTTTTTAGATCCCAATGCCCTAAATCGATGGAAAATGAGACCGCCTGGGAATAAAATCTCCTATCTCAAGATGTCCCCATCCGATTTTTTTCATTTTAATTTTAAATGAAAGAAGAACCTCCCTGGTTAGGAAATAAAATATAAAATGAACCGATTCCGTAGTCAAAAATCGAATTCCGAATTTTTTATTGAAACATGCCCGAAATCGATGGAAAATGAGACCGCATGGGAACAAAATCTCCTATCTCAGGATGTTCCCATCCGATTTTATTCATTTTAATTTTAAATAAAAGAAGAACTTCCCTGGTTAGGAAATACCCCGATATTTTAAAGGCTTTCCTCTAATTTTTAAACTTTTACCGACATCAACGGAACATTTTCTAGACTTCTATGTTAAGCAAAGAAGGATAGAAAAATAGCGAACAATTTTACGCTATGGTAATAAACTTAATACTATTGAAATTAAATAGAAATCGAAAGTAAGACTGATCAAACCGAAGAAATCGATGGCTCAAATTATAACATAAGAATTTTGATGCTGCTACGTATCATAATTATCATAAATAAATAACCCTAAATGCCTAAAATCATTTTTAAATAGTAAATCGAAGCCAGAACTATGATTTCAGTTGATAAAAAGGCAACTTTTAAAATGTTCGATTTTTTAGCCAAAAACACTGTCCATTTCTATTGGTCATTTTTCAAAAATCCGCCTAGGAGCCTGAAAATTTGCACAGCCATAATGATTGGCCATAAAATATATACATTTTCTTATCAATATTTTGAGAAAATAATTTATTCTTGCGGTAGGTCGAGTTTCAAGAGTTGAGCTATAAAAACTATTAGGAATTCCGTTGTTTCCACAGCTCGAGTCCTGAAATTTGAAAGAGATAATTTTAAACTAATCATAATTATCTTAAATTAACATGCTTTATCGGATATATAACTATGATTATTGTTAATTTAGAAATTATTGTTAAGTACCCCTAACAGTGCGAAATTTGGCACGGATATACTTAAACGGAATGTTACTTAAAAACTTGTATTACCAAAAACTTCTCTATAATATTCCGAGTATAATTAGAAGGAAACTATAGGAAAATCTATTTAAATATAGGATTTTTAGAACGAGAGTAGAGACTGGTGCATTTAACAAAAAAAAATAAAAATTAATGGCTCCAAAGCACCATTTTTATCGCGTGTTATTACATACCAAAGAGTCCAGTTTATTTTCGCGTTTCGGTCAACGAATTAAATTGGATATCCTCTACATAAACGGACGGGTATATAAAATATAAATTAAATGAAGGTTTTCCACCATATAGGTTTTTTTCTCTTTTTTAGATTTGGTTTTTAATTTGTTACATTTTTTTTTTTTGGTATTTAATTTATTTTTTCGTATGGTAGCTATCGCCATTTGTTATTCCAATTGTGGTCAAACTCCGCCTATTTACCACTGTCCAAATAACTTTGCGATATTTTATTTAAACTGATTAAATGCAGAAAATACGGAAAAAAATATAAGATAATTTTATAAGAAACCAATTTAATTGGAACGAACTGAATATTTTTACGGGAGAAAAAATATTTAGACGAACAATTTAATGGCAATTTGATAATAAAATATGTGAAGAATAATTACTAAATTGGATGAAAATTATCTGCATTAGGGATAAATAAAAAAAAAAAAATACATGAAATTTGCATAATTATGAGTAAACATTTATATGGATATTATATCTTCTTATATTTTTTAGAAATCATTTACATACCGTAGTAGATACATCTTTTTATTTTACAGAGGCAATACATTATAATTATCTCTATTTAGAGATTTTTTTTTAAAAAATCATCTTAACAAATTTGAATCAGTCAAAAACCAAAAGAAATATTCAAGGGTTCTATAACTTGATAGCTAAATAATCGCAATTGGTACAAATAAAAGGTTATTTTTATACCAATATTACATTTCGTTATACATATAACGTTATTTCGAATAACAAATAATTTTCTTTGTTGAGTATCGTTATTCGAAACATAAAATGGTACTGAATAAATAGTTCTTCGAATTTATCCATCAATTCATTTTAAATAATTTACTTCACGAAATATCTATTATCATCGAAAATGAAACAATTATCCAGACGCCAAATATAAAGGGAATAAAGCCGATATACCGAGTACCAAGTATTCATTTTGTATCCCTTCTGATTTGTTCGTTGCGCCAAACATAATGAAAATTAATCGTTTTCTTTAATGTTTTTCCATATAAAAAGAAAATCATGCAAATTTTTCCATTCAACAATATTTACGTGTTTTTTCTTCTTTTTTTTCTTTAACATTATTTTTATATCATTAAAAATTGATTGATTAAATTGGTCAAGCGTCCATATTAACACAGGTAGTATCGTTCGATTGGATAATATTTAGCGGATAGACTGACCATTTTTTAAAAAACGTGAAATGATCGTTATTTTGTTCATTTTTTTATTTATTAAGTCGATTGGTGCGATTGTAATCAAGTGTATATGCAAATTCATAGACGTATAATTATATTAATTTTGCCGTATTTTATATAAAAAATTTTTCCTTTTCGCCGATCTCTTTGCATATTATGCTTGAAAGACACGGAATCGACGAGGTTTATGACATTATGATGATGGATATGGCTTCTGGCCATATTTATATTTTACCACAATTAAGTTGGTAAATTACATTTAGAAATTTATTTTCAATTGACCTCGTAACAAACTAAGGATAGCTTCTTTGGGCTATATATTAACAATATTCGGCGAATTGTATGACCTGAATATAAAATATACATTAAAACTACATCCAATTCCTCTTAAACTCCTTATATTCAATCAAGTTGAAGTAGAATAAATACGAATTAATAATATGAATAACAACATCAAATAAATATAATTTTAAATAAAATCTAATCTCATTTAAAAAATGGTTGTATTTCAATCTTTTACTTATACTTAACTCACCTCACGGGTTTATGGTATTCAACCAAATAATCAAATCGCGCATCTGGAACAGGTACCCTACTTGCAATAACGAGAAAGTTTCATTAAAATAAATTAAATATGTTTTAGAATTCTATAAAATCGATAGAATTATCGATAGAAAGAAACTACTAATTTTAATTAATTATTTCGATTGGATTCGATACTTATTTTCATTTGGATCGATCGTACAAAATGGGAAATTTTCAGCTGCCGCCGAACTCTTTGTCAACACATTAAAAAATGTTGATTTGCCCACATTTGGTACACCAACAATACCGACACGTAAGTTGGTTCCTACCCGTCCAATTAACGGTTTACGTTCTGGTTCTTCCGCTTTTTTCGGTGCCATTTCTAGATCAGAGACGTTGCCCGGTTTAAAAATCCTACAAAAAATAAAAATGAATCAAATTATTTTTTAAGTAAAATACGTTTCCACTATTATTAGAAAATTATCGATTCGCATCGACGAATAATCCACAGAAAAGAAAGTCTATTGCAAATTAAATATTCTTGATACGAAAAAAGAATTTATATTGGTCGAAAATTATGGGTCATTATTACAATGTGAAGAATGGACAAAAAAAAAATTGTTAAATAGACGTCTTTCGTTGCCACACATCCAATGATATTCAGGCTATATGATTTCGTCTATAATTTAGAACACTTAAACCGTATCAGACGAAACACATTTTCGATCGAATATTCAAATTATCATAATTTTTTGTTCTATTTTATTATTAACTTCGGGTAGTTAAGTTTTTAAGCAACGAAATGAACGTGTATACGTCTTTGTAACGAATCGATTATTTTGTTAAGAATGCATTTTGATCGACAAGTTATTGAGCCGGAAATCGGCCTGCGGGGAATTAATTTAATTCCATCGGATAATTGAATATCTAATTTTATCGGTTATCACAGAATTTTACTTCTACACAGAATTAGCTAGAATTAGAGAAGATAATCTGTAGGTAGAGCTAGACAATAAGATTAGCTATATTTTAGATAAGACAACAGACCTCCTTCGAATTGTACAATTACTATTTTGTAACCAAATTTGCAGTCCTTGTTCCATAAAAGTCAGATAAAAAACCGCGAAACTAATTTTGGAAAATCAGAAAAATCAGTAAAACGTTCTAAATCAAGAAACCATGGGGAACAGTCGACTTGGGGAGGGGGATGCCGACATAAAAGCTAGGAGAAATGAAGAATAAAATCGAATAAAAATCTGCAGAAAAGTGAGAAAAGTCTCCCAACCTTTTCTGTTTAGTTTTTGTAATTTTTAATAACTTTCCCTGCTGATATTTGTCACATATATTCGGGGGAAGGTCTGAAAAAATTATACAAAATTCGTAGAATGTCTGGACAAATCATTATAACCTTTTTCTTATAACTTATTCGGCCGCAATAAATGCAAAAACGCAGAAAATTGCTTTTGGTTAGGTACAGTTAGGTACAGAAATTAAATATTAAGAAATTTAAAAAATTCGTAAAGGCTCGCACCGAAAAAATTTAAATATCGGACATCGCGACAATTGATTCCGAGATTTCCCGATAATTTTCTTCCGATCCAAAAAAAATGTAATGATGAAGGAACTTTAAAAATTAGTTAAAAAATACAAAAATAACAAAATTAAGCTTTTCGTTCAAAAGCTTTCACTTAAAACTTAAAAGCTGCCAGGAAGCTTTATTTTCCGAATTTTATTTTAACGTTACAATATCAATTTTCCATCCGGATAACGGTCCTTTAGCGAAATTTGAGATTTTCCCAATAAATAGGTACAATAATCTGGAAAGCTCATTGAAAGTTTAAAATTAAAATCTCATTTTATATAATTTGGAATCAAATTTTTATTCGATTTATTAAGTTTATATGAAGTACGGATTTTTCGCAGAAAGCTTATCCAAATTATTAAAAGCGCAACGAAAGCTCTAAGATTTGAATTAAATTTTTTCCGTTCAAGAATCTATTTTCTATCCAGGTAACGATTGTTTAACAAAATTTCAATTTTTTGCCAAAATAATCTCGAAAGCTCATTGAAAGCTTAAAATTAAAATCTCATTTTATATAATTTGGAATCTCATTTTAATTCGATTCATTAAATATAGATAAAATGTTGAAATGTTCGCATAAAAGCTTTTCAATTCATTGTAAGCTCAAGGAAATCTCTAAGTTTCGAAAGTTCTTAAATCTATTTTCTATCCAGAATTCCAGATATCGATTCTTTCATGAAAAATCAATTTTTCCTAAAAGAAAAAATGCTTCAAAATCTCGAAAGCTCATTGAAAGCATTATTTATTCAGGCCGGTAAATGAATTATTCTAAAAAGAATAAACAAGAACTATGGATGCCTTCATGAGAATTTGCCTTCACTTCAATTCAATTTAATTGTCCATGGAGCTTTTTATCAAATGTGTCCGATTTCATTCAAATTTATTTCTAGGGAGAAAATAAGATTCCGTACTGCCTCAAATAATATTTTTACTACAAGATTTCGATGATCTTCTGGAAGTTTCTTAAAACTCGTTTCAGTTCAGACAATTTTAAATTTTAATGACAAATTATTGGGATAGGAAATAGATTTTTAAAACGTATAATTTTAATTCCGAAACCATTTTGTTGATATTTCAGGTACCAAACGATTTTGTTTCAGTGCACGCCACTGGTGGCCAGCCAGACTTGAAGCAGTGGCTCCAAATTTAAAATCTTTCCTATCTGTTTTAAATGAAATCGATTTAAGAAGACTATTTTCATTTCAACATTTTTAAATTATCGATTCAATAATAGGTCGATTTGGAGCAATTTACAAATACAATTTTAAACTAAACACAAAACCAGCATAATTACTTAAGAGAAATTATCAATGTGGGATTCGTAAATGGTATTTCTCAATACAGGGATTGTGCTTCGAATTTGTTTTAAACGGAACTGTGAGTGTAGTAGAAGGTGAGAGGGCATTTAGTGTTCTGAAAAAAATTACAAACTATCTACGATCGACAGTTTGTCAGGAACGACTAAATGAACTAGCAATACCCAACGTTAATTATCATATAGCCACGTATTTTAGACTATTCTGAAATAATCATTAAATTTGGTGATGTAAAAGCATGCAAAGCTTCTGTAAAATAATTAAACGTAATAATCCATTATTAAAGCTGCTCTGGGACTCAACTTTTCTCTATAAGAATTCCGGAGAATTATAGATAGTCATGTGGTTCAAAAACAGACCCCACCAGTCAGATTTTCCAGCTGAATGAAGCCACACAGCTCGGTGTTGTGTGTCTAGATGTAAAACAAATCCCAACAAATTGAATCAAAAGGAAAGGCATTGATTATTCGATCTCTTCACGTTCAATTGGATTACACTTATGAAAAGAGATGTTAAGGTTAAGTTAATCTATTAAATTACATTTTCTATTTTTATTGTAATTCCCAACCAGACCCTTAGGCTACATAAAAAAAACATAATAATTCTATGGACACTTATAGCAGCCCATAAAATTATTTGTGATGATAACGAAATGACGATTCTATGATTTTACATAAGGAATTTGATCGTCCAGTCAGATCAGTAATTTCCTTGCCCTGGATTCGGGTCTGTCTGTACTCTGTACATCCAACAAAACGTTGAGGCTTATATCGACTTAACCGGCACCCGGAATCTTAATGAAAAATTATTTAAATTATTGGAAATCGTTAATTATTAATTAAATTAACTTAATTAATTAAATTCAATGAACCGTGGGAATATTTGATAAAATAGGATAAATTTACCGGAATTTATAACCTAAAAATTGAGCGAATGTTTATCGCCTGTTATCGCATAACAAAAATACAATATCTTGGAAAGTTTTATTTTATATGAATTAAGCCATCTAAAATCTATTCAATGAAATTAATTAAATCTTACCAAATGAAATTAATTCAATTAAAATAAATTTTAATTGAAAATTAACACTATTTCTGAACTTTTCTTCACAAATCACAATTTCAATTCAAAACAACTGATGGGATGCATTTTTGTAACGTGGACGAGAGAACAGAGAGAGAGTGAGAAGGATCGTTTGACGTTTGTTGCCAAGTAGAACTTAACGAATTTGAAAATTCAGTGAAGAATTGTTTTAAAAATTGAAAATGAATTTAAATTAATTAAATAGATAGTTAAATTAGTGGAAATGTGTGTTTTTAATTGTTAATCGAATCCAATGGCCATAGAGTTTACTGGTAAATATTCCTATTACATTGATTGATTTTTATATTTGGATTTATTTGGCGATGATTTTTTAACCAATCGAAATCACAATGGCCGTTTGAACCAATTTTTTTTTCCAGAAAAATCACGGTCAAATTTTGATTTAATCGCGAGGAAGATTGATTAGAACTACCATTAACTTCCACTAATTTCCCACAAAACTATACCGAATTTTATACGGTATCCGGATATCGGATAACGATAGAAGAGATGAATCTGATGATTTAATCTTAAGATTAAAATCATATCATTTCCCTCCAAAAATGAATAAATGTTACCGTTTCTTACAGATAAATCGTATATAACGACCTACTGCTGATAATCCAGTCCAGAAAATCGAGAAAAATCGACCATTGTGGTCAGTTATTTAAACCAAGGTGACCCTCTATTGTGGTACATTTTTGTTGCCGGAAAAATCAGTGGCTCTGGAGCGGTTTATGTAGCAGTTGCGCTCAAAATTTTAAAAACCGGCATGATGACGATTGGTTAAAATACAATTTGAACGCAACGTTCGTATCGTTTAAATTGGGATTGAAATTATTAAATTAACGGTACAAATTTATTGGCAGCTTTGGCTTGGCAGCAAATGTTTTGCTGTATATCGTTGAATGCCAATCCCAAACTATTTTAATTCTATTAGCCTGACTTTTCAGCGTTTTTACATTCAAAATGTTTAATTTGATGAATTAAAAACCAAACCGATGGTTTGGAATGATGTCCTTTGAAGGATTCAGATCTTGCAACAAGTTAAAACTATTATTACAGAGCGAGTTTTGCTTAAGGCTACGGTTACTATGGA
>JANTOP010007151.1:0-16393 GCA_027564815.1 Symmerus nobilis
AAACTTGATTTGATTGACAAACGTTCCGCTGTTGTGTTATGGGTTGTTACTATGTTGTGTTTTATTGAATATTAGCAATTATTACTTTATATTTTATATAGAATTCTGTATTGAAGCAAATTAGAAAATTACCGGTAAATTAAAAAAAAATACCGGTAATGAAATGGGCCGGTTAATCGGTAAACCGGTTAACCGTTTACCGGTAATGCAGCCCCTAAGTATATCTTTGATTTAAGAATAATTTTGGATTTGGTAGAGAAAGGTGGCAAAAACTATCTATAATAAGGTTCGGCAAACTGAGTCAAAAAAATTAACTTGGTTACGTAAATGTTCAGACATTTATTCTATTTCATAATTTATAGGAAAGTAAATTTAGAACCAAAGAAAGTAATAAAATACGGGCCCATTCGTTTTTATTTCGAAATGAGCAATATTTAAAATTAACCAGAAAGTCATGAAGATCACAATAATCTGCAAGAATCATCAACTTTAGTGATTGCTCGATTATTTTGCCAAATATGAAGAACTAGTGATTGCAAATAATCGTGATTTGAAATCATCGATTATTTCGATTATTTTTTCACAATAATCGATTAATCGATTAATAATCGATTATTCGGAATTTTCTCACAAAAAGACAAATAAAGTACCTTATTTTCATAACTTATTTTTTATTAAATGTTCCTGTCACTTCCCCAGCACCACTTCTCATTAATCAGGAAGATTATAAGAATAAAGTAGGGATAACGAACACCAAATTAAGGAAAATACATATTTCGAATTTCTATGCCAAATTTTAGGACTCTAGCTACAAAAATAAGGGAGTTCCTATTCCTAATAGGTTAACAGTCTCTGTCATGAAGGCAGGATTTACTACAATTAAAATATAGTAAATATTTCGTCAAAATAATCATTAACAACAGTATCCCGAAATTATTGCCAGTCATTTTGGATTTATGTCAGGTCTGCTTGTGCAAAATTTCTGGCTTCTAGGTGCAGGACAGTGTCAATGTTTTTTACCAAAAATCGAACATTTCAATAATTGTCCTGTTATGGGCTACAATCATACTTCCGCCTCAGACCTACCATTTAAAATGATTATTGGTAATTAAAGTGGACCAATTATGATGAGAATCATTATTAAAATATCTATGTAATTTTCCTCGACCGATATCTGAAGTAAATATCTTAAAAACTTCTGAAGCAAAGTATAAGAAAATTGATATGGCTGGAATTGTAAATACTAGGAGATTCTGAAATTGCCTGATGCCTTTTCAGATTCAACGCTGGTTCGTGGAACTGATTTTAAGTCTTTTAGAACCATTTTCTGTGTGTACCATGGCAAGTTCACGATTAATGGTTTTAGCAATTTTTTTCAACACTAATGGGCTTATGGGCTTATTCAGTAATTCTGTTATGTTATGTTTTTTAATATCTCAGCTTGTACAAAAAATATAAAAATTCGCCTTATCTCAAAGTTTCTACATATATTCAAGAATAAGTGTGCAAAATTTCATTAACGAAAGTTGAGAAGTTCCTGAGAAAAAGGTACCGAAAGTTGGAAAAACATAATATAACACTAACATAACAGAATTACTGAATAAGCCCATAAGTGCTATTCAATCTATCAAATTTTTATCTATTTTTCCCAACATTTACCTTTTCCGGCTATTTGCTGGACCTTCCAAATACTATTTCTGATTTTTAATACTTTGGCGAATTTTTTGGCATTTAGCAGACTCTTTCCCGATTTTACCGCATTTCTCTCTCTTCATTCCTACTTGTCTAACCAACATGTCCCACTTGTAAATATGAATATCCCGATTTACTATATTTTCCAACTATACCAGCCAGTTTTCTAAAATTGTCCCTTAATTTCCTAACATTTTATTAACTTTTTGACTTTTTCCCATGTTTCGTGACTTTTTGAGACTTTTAGAATGTTTCCTAAATATTGCCGATCGGTTCTTACAAGGATTTCTTTCTAATTTTTGGAGATTTCTGCCAACTTTCCCATCAGTTTAAATCCAATTTTTTTCGAAACATTTCCTAGAAATTCAATCAACTTGCCGAGCCTTTTTAAAATGCTAATGTCGCACAAAATAGAATTGCGGAACTGGTCTTAACTATGAAGAAAATCGTAGTATATTAGAAACCCCCTTAAGGTTTATTAATTTATTAACCGTTCCTTAAATGAATCCTAACAAATATTTCGCGAAAATCTGGTCGTTTGACAACCTTTAGTGTAGCTGGTCAAACTGCTTTGATGCGTAATCCTTGCATAATGTGATTCAACTTAGTTTATAATTCCTTGTTTTCTAAAAGAAAGTCTTCTTAAACTTGTATTTAATGATAAATAGTGATTCTAAAAACGTTGCAAATTTTACGAATTTTTACTATAATATAAATTATTGAGGCCTCTGCTGGCAACATAAGATATTTCTCGATCGGGCCGAAATTTTGCATATGGTTTACTAGCTCTACTACTCATCTTTTCGACCCACCCTAATATCCAACCAAATAATGTATATTGTTTTAATTTTATTCATTGTAAAGTTTATTACTTTTACTATTTAGTAGGGTCTGGTAGGGTGGAGTGGCTCGGTTTTTTATGTTTGCCTATAAATTGAATTTTTGATCAGTTGAATGTTCTAATCCTTAGTGGATCTCATACCCTAACTTTCGATTACTGCAGAATTTCAAAATTCTAATTTACAAGAAAAATATAGCCATTTTTGAAACATGATTGTTTTTGGACGTTTGAAAAATCGTTGGGTGGAGTGGTTCACTCGCAAAATTAGCCCAGAAAATGAATAAATATCAGCACAAATTGCTTTAATTGTTTGATCAAGGCTTCTCAAAGGTGAATACATAAAAATATAGAACTAAAATTATTTATTGATTCTGATATATTTATAAATTGTTTCAGTATACACACCAATCCGTTTGCAATTAACTAGAGAATCATCAAACCAATACGAAACATATATTTATCAAATTTAATAAGCTGAAAATTCGTTTTTATCGCGTTTTATTTCAACACTTCAAAACACTTTTCGAATTATTTTTGTGGGAAATTTTTGGAAGAGCGTCTCAATGTATGTCTGTATGTCTGGGCACATGACTGGGCACGATGACTATTGAAAAATCAGCTGGCTTGATAAGAAGAAGAAATCACCTGGCAGCTTGGTCTGACCTATCCTTATAAGCGAGAAAAGGCTAGTGAGCCACTCCACCCCATGAACCACTCGACCCTACCTGACCCTACTCTTATGTACTTAATTTCTTCTCATAATTTAATTAAGTTCCGAATGCTGATCTAAATGTATACTATTTCTGACCGGAATTTAAAATCCAATTTAACTTCCTATTTCAAATATTAAATTTAATTTATCCAATTAGCATTATTACGAAGTTATAAATTTTTAATAATAAATATAGAAGATCTATCTATATTATATCCTATTAATATTAGAAAATATTAGGTCAGAAATAGACTATTTTTACGATATTCTATAAAAGTATGTTATTACAAAAGAAAGTCGTTATCGCAAGACGTTTCTATCAAATAAAAATAATAATTACATGATTTAATATGAGAAATTGAGATTTCCGTGACATTGATTATTTACTAATTTGTGATACCATTATTATTTTCAACCTTATTTTTACTAACTTAAAAATATTACATTTAAATTAAATTATATTATATTTGACTATCATAAGTTCCACCTTGTGATTTGTCAATGCCCTGATTTAAACATATAAATAATATGCTTCTGATGCCTTGTTGAAATCGGGTATGCGACTTTGGGTATGAATTCCTGTGCCATAGGAGATAGAATCTACTACACGTTAGTCCGTCACACTCGCAGAGGAGGTTGTATGCAGTTACCTCTTCCTTTTCACATTTTCCGCATAAATGGTCTTGCACGTTACTAATAATTTGCAGATAAATACTTCTGCAGCTGGTAGTGTCCTTCAAGGAATCCTGACTTGTTTGCTTGTCTTATTATTACTTGCATCTTGGGTGACAAATCAAATATAACATTCGCCAAGTTGATTAGATTAGAAACAGTGTCAGATATACGAGCATTCACCTTATACCAATTTATTTATGTAAATTTCGCTATACTTTTCAATTTCTTCTATTAAATAGAGCACAAACTGCTGGTCAAACTGCTTGGCTGTTTTTTCCTACTTGTAATTGAATTGACTAATTTGTTTTGAAATAAACAACTTTGTTAAGTATTACTTGCAATACGATGTTGCGAATCGAGTATATAAACTCTTTGAATACATTTGTTTTGCATAATAAACGATATTGTAAATTATGACCAGCGGCCAATGTTTTTTTTTTATTTTGTATCGTGCAGATTGATGAAAATAAAGAGAATCATTGTCGTATGGACGGACGAGAGTGTTTATACTTACGGCTATTTATATCTGTATATGGGGTGAAGGACATTTCATATAATAACACGATGGATGTAATTATAAATTAGTTGGAAGAATGTCATTTCTAAGCTGACGTCCAACAATTAATAAATCCTCTCTTCAATACTAAATATGGGGATATTCATTAGGGAGCTTTTATCAATATCAATATACTGTCCAATCCAGCCCAGGGGATATACGATATAATACATTACATGTTTTAAGAGTGAGATGGTTAAATTGAAATTTTTTGATAAATCTCTGTGAACGATTGTATATAATATTCTGATGATAAAAATGGGAACAATTGTAATATAGAGCAAACAAATTGAAAAATAATGGAAATTGCTGCTACCACTTGGAAAGAATTGTGTTAATTTCCCACATATATTGTCCAATGTTGTTGTTGTTGTTGTTGTTTATGATGAGTGTATGACTGATAAAATAAGTGCATATTCATACACTACGGATCATTAATATAAGACCGTCAATTTTTTTTAGATATCTGTAGTGGGATTTTTGGATTGCAATCGCAATTGCGAACGGCAAAACGTTTTTACACGCCATTTAAACGCTTCGCCTCATTAATATTTTAAAAGGCGATCGCAATTATTTAGTATTGCCAGTGAGTAATTAGCTGTTAAACGGCAAAACTAACAGTTGGTTAAGGGGAGCAATCCCTTTAGAATTTTCTAAAAATAGCCTCTTTTTTCACATATTCCGAAAGTATAATATTATATATTGAGAATATACTGGGAAAAGGATGAATGGAAATATAAAATATTTACGGAGTTAGCGCACAGTCAAGAGTACCGCGACCGCATACCGTGAACTAGCTATTGAATTTTTAAATACGATTTATAGATTTATTATATCTATTAACTGCTGCAGCTGTAGCTCAAAAACTTATTGATCGATCTGGCTGACATTTTGGGAGGTTTCTGTCTATAATATTATTGGAAGGATGCATCTAAAGTTTTAAAAATATCGCGTAAATAAACTACTTTTTTAGATAAAAATTGTCGAGAAAATAGTCGAAAATATGAACATTTTATTAAACAGCTTACTAAATTTTTAATTTTATATTTTTTTTATAATTTTATAGGTCTAACCTTCCGTTGCATTTATCAGTAATCGAAAAATATTTTTGTTTTCTGCTTCAGATCAATAGAAAAATTATGACAGATGCAGGACTTTTCGATGTCACAAAAAACACTGGATGAATACCCCTACAGCGGAGCCATTCTGTTTTGTAAAAAATAAAATAACATTTTTGGTCAACACTTGAAAGTTGCAATAAAGTAATGTCAACATTTCAAAATGATGCGATTATTTTATCACATTAAAAAAAATTCATAAAAAATGACTGTTTTTCGGCCGTCTAAAGGGATTGCTCCCCTTAAAAGAAGTTTATTTCCGTTTACAAGATTTTTTAATTTCATTTTACATTTGCATTTATAAGGAACGAATTTTGATTGACCCAGCCAACCTACGAAATGAATATCCGTAACGAATTTATTATCTAGGAAAAGTATATTATTATAAAAGTGAAATGGCGTTCGTTGGTAATCGCATAACTTGAGAACGGCTTGACCGATTTCGCTATTTCTGTTTAAATATTCGTAATAGTGCGAATGAGATTTTTAGGGGGAAAAAAAATTGGAAAAGCTACCTGGAAAATTGGGAAATTCGGGAAAAACCGAAATGCAGGAAACTACCTCAAAATGGCACCACGTGGGAGTATTGGCATTGGGAAGTTAGCTGATATTGAAAAAACACCCTAAATTTGACTTTGACGCCTCCTGGCCCCTTACGGGCCAGATGGAAGGGATGTTCTACAAAGTTGATGGAGGGGGAGGAGGGGGCAACCATTCCGTGCTCGGAAACGATAAAAAGTTTTATCCCATTAATGAATTGCAAAAAATTTCGGTTCTTGCTGATGTCGACCGAAAAAATTCCTAACAGTGTCGAAGTGCCTTTTCCATATTAGCGCCCTTATTTACGGTCCGATCGAAAAGTGTTGTTCTAGAGACCTATAGACCATGTGAAAATACATCCGAGAAATATACAAGATAGGTGGCGCTGCGCACAAAAATTTCGAGTTTTCGTCAAGTGCAGTAAATCCTATATGAAAACGGTGTACCACAAAGTTATTCAAGCTGCAAAACAGTATCCTACAAAAATATACAGTACGCGTTGAGTGTCGAAAAATTTAAATTTTTTTTGTTGCACCCATCCAGTGATATGCAACACGATATGCAGTTTGGTTAACCCTTTAACATCGCCGGAATAAAATTTTTGTTCGGGAGCGAAAATGTATACCGAAAATTTGCTCAAGTGATTGCAATTCGCATAGCAATTGATTGGCGTTGGAATTTTTTCGCTATCCTACTTAATAAAAAGTCTCATATATCCTACCTAAGTAAGCCTTACATATCACGCGAAAACGGGACATTTTGAATTTTGATCGCCGATTGCCGGCAGCAAAAATTTTTCTATAAAAGTCGTGTAGATAGTTGCTCTACAAAGACAAAATTTAAGAAATTGTAAAAAGTTAACGTCCATGCCCATTGGACTAAAAATAGATTTTTTAGAGAGCCGTCTCCAGCGTTGGGGGGGGGGGGGATTTGTAAGTCTTACATTTTTGTTGGATAGAGAATGGAAATACCTATTGACTGATACTAAATACGTGTGGTGCGTTCACACAAAAAAAAAAAAAAAAAAAAAATAAATTAAACTCTTCAAATTTTTCTGGACGCCCGATTTTTCAGTGCATTTTTCAATTTTCTATAGAAATATATGGGGCTTATGCAAATCATATGAACACGATATATATGCTATACGAAACCTGTTCCATTAGGTTGGCACACCAATGTAGTGTATGGCAATGTTGTTTGGTATGTCAAGGAGCATTTGCCAAAGCAAGTGCTGGGAAACACAGAAATTCAAAAAACCGTTCTCAAAGAAAGACTTCCTATGTTAGGTAGATGAGGGGAGGAGGTGTCGGTTGACCAGAGGAGTGCTGGGAACAACATATTAATACCTTAGGTATTGAAAACCGCTTGAGAATAAGGGGTTTTCACAATTTCTCGCCATCCAACTTTCATTTGGGCAACAACTGATAGGTGGAGGTGTTGGGGGTAAGTTTAAATTATCAAAAGGGGTTATCGGGGTAATTATTGGTGTTTGTAGTGATGACCATAACTCACGATTCGAACGATGGATATGCGTAATTCTTTTTTGTTTTGTTAGTTATGGTCGTGGAAAAGTCTTTAGGAAAATAAAATTCGAGACAATTATAAAGGAAAATTCGGACAAACTGCAAAAATCATAACTTTTGAGTAAAACAAATTTATTGAAATTTGAACTGGACAACTTTTGTCGGGTCAGCTAGTGATTTAAATAAAAATAAACTTTATAATTTAATTTATTTAATTCAATTTAATGTTTAGTATTATTAATAATCCTTAATTATTAATATTTAATTGACATTTTATAGGGCAATCATGGATATTAACTTGATTATTTTCGGTATCAATGAAGAAAATGTCCGAAACTAATATCGAATAATTTATATTAAAAATCAAATTTCATAATAGATTCGCTAAGGCAGTTGCTATTTGATTATCGTCGATATTACGCGCGAGCGCCTGGCTATCGATAATTAAAGTACCAATAAATGTCAAAATTACACGTTTTCTAGTGTTGTCCACTAGGCCAAACCACGCCTGGCAATCGCAATCCAAAATCTGACTGTTAGTATTAAACAGAACCAGAACAAAGCGATAAATAAAACCTTCTTTTCGAATCCATAACATAACGAACTAATCATCATCAAAGAACCCATAATCCAATCCATTACTTATGGCTGGTAGCGTATATCTCTTGCATTTATCAATGTTTTTGTTTTTAAATCGAAAAGATGATGCAAATTGAGAAATAAAACAGCGTAGTTTGGTATCATTTGTATGAAAGCTTCTCCTAAATTGATATTGATAAATTAAATTGAGATTGTGGTTTATCATTTTTCAAATAGAAAGTTGTTATCGCATTGGTATTGTATGGTAATGCCCAGATAACTCGCAAAATAGTATTTTTTTCTTGTTTTCTTGTAGCCTCGTTCAATCGAATAAAAATTAAAATGATATAGGAAAAAACAGAATTTCATTGTTTTAACGTTTTTATAGTCAAGTTTACTTTGATAATTATTACCTTTATCTCATGGGTTCGCGGATTTTATCGCAACTTAAAACAGCCTCGCGTTTTAGATTGACTAGACTGCAAAAAAATATTTATTAAATACATAAGAATGAATTCCCATTTATTTTAGATTTAGAAAATGAGCAAAATTGGATATGTAAATACCCTTAATTAAATCAATTCAACTTAACATAAAATTATTGGGACATAGCGTGGTATTTTATTGGATTATATTACATTTAGATATATTAAATTTTAGACGTTGGCGATAGATAACAACAAATATACGGTGTAGACTACACTACGGACATGAATCCATAAAAATTATTTAAAGTAAAACATTATAAAAATGTTAAAAATATGCATTCAGACATTCTCAATTTCAAAGTACAATTACGTCAATTTGGAATTATTTTCTAGAAAACATGACGTGCGTGACACTAAACATATACATCAGAGAAGCCCACGATGGGATATCATCAGGGTAATGAGCAGCCAAATGTTGAATAACCGACTCGTTAATATTATATAAATGAATGGAGACGAAATGCGTAACAGTAAAGTTAAGAAGAGAACATTTCAAAATTCGATCCCGATTTCTAAGCTCGATCACGGAATTTGAGAAATAGTTCGGGAAATGGAAAGAATTCGTACGAAAATAAAATATTTCAGATTTTGAAAGCAAATGGAAATAACTGAAAAATCTGGAAAATGTCATCGAATATTCTAAAAAATTCTACAAATTTGTTATGTCGTATCGACATTTTTTTGGAACTGGGAATAGATGGTGAAATTAGCTAGGATGAACAATTTTTCTAGAAAATTCATCCGAATTTCAATTGAAATTCTAGAAAAATGTTCGGTTGATTCTTCGAATAACAATATTCATTCATAATTTTGGCTCGGTCTTTGAACTAATAACCGTGTAACTAATAATTTAATATTTATTTTTATATATTTATATTTAGAAATTATATTTCGCAACGCAACATTTTTATATTGCAACGAACGAGTGTTTATGTTCATCAAAGAGTAAAAGATGATAATCATTGCTGAATTGCCTCCCGGCACTGCTGAATTCACTCCATCACTTTTCGATTATAAAAACCAAACCATGTCATGTCGAACCAAAATGATGATATTTTAGTACTACCGGAAATTCTGTTGCAATATAGAACCATTTACGATGAATGCAAGAAGGGTAGGCAGTTCGAGTGAATAAGCCATAAGCACTAGTCGTAGTTTCAATTAAGGGGACCCCAAAGAATAGGAAAAAATCGATTTTGTTTTATTTCCGATAAGTAATATCGAGAGTAATATAGACTTGATTTTATTCGATGGTCTCAAACCGCATATGTAAGCTATCGTATCGTCATAAATTAAGTATTAATCGTCTGGTGGTATTTTTAGTCAACCAATACAAACACGCAGACGCCGGATGAATCAGCCAATCCAGTGGCAGCAAGTCACGGTACGAGTATTGTAAGTTATTGCTTGGTGTTTGGGGTGCAGTGTATGCTATAGGTTAGAAAAATAGGGGATAAGAGTTGGCTAAGGAAAGTGACTCCTTTGACCCATACCTCCTCGTTCTTAGCCGGGCGGTATAAGAAAGCAGCGGAATAGACGTTGGGCGGTTGTATTACAATCCGTTTTCTTAGGGGAATTCCGATTCGTAAACAGACTTTCAATAAAGAACATAACAAATTTATCCAAGACAAATTCGTTTAAAGGAGGAGACCCAAATTCCACAATGAGTTGGTATACCAAACACTGAACTGAGGACCCAATACTGAACCTTGCGATACACCGTAACACCGTATATAAGCGTAGACAGATGGTTGTCGATTAGTACACTTTGTGCTCGACCAGGAACGTGGCTGGCTATTAAATCAGCAACTGTCATTGAGAAGTTAAATACAGAGCGTAGCTTGAAATCAATACTCTTCATCATATCAATAATCTAGTAACTTCCAATCAACTTAACCGTTTATTAATTATTGATAATTTCAATATGCCTCAGATCTCATGGGTTCCCGATGAAGTCAATGATATTTCTTACCACTAAATTGTCCTCCATGTCATCTTTGTACCATCGATTGGCAATCCCTTTTCATAATATTTTAAATTTCTCGCTATCAGATGGAATTTTCCCTACAACATGGAGAACCCACACTTAGTTCCTATATGTTAGATGATTCAATATCACCGAAGTCTCGCTGATTGTTGCTTGCTCGAGAATGACCTTGATAATATATCATTCATCACATCTTAAATGGAAATATGCCAGTATTTCTTACTCCATGACTTCAGCGCTCGGTTGATAATATGTTGGAGTACTTTCTTGACCTCTTCCCGAATGACTTTTTTAAGTCCTTTAATAGTCTTTGGATTTATTTTGTTGACTCAATTTTCGAGATATCCCCAAAAGAAATATTCTAATGGGACTATATCTGTACTATTGGGTATTCATTCCTCAGCAGTTATGAATGATATTTGTTGCGCCCGAAGAAAGGCCAGGGTCATTTTTAACGGATGAGAAGGGGAGAAGTCCTGCTGAAAAACAAAAATCATCTCCTTTTCAGGAGGTGTGGTGTACGCTTCACTCCAATGTTTTCAATTTTCACATTAGATAGAATGAGATGGAAATAAAAAGTGTACACCGCAACTTCTGAGAAGAAGATGACTTCAGTTCCTATTCGGGTATAATTTGGGTTATATCTCTTTTGATGAATGGCTTTAAGACATGTTTTATATAGTTTAGTTTAGACATGTTTTTAGTTTATACTGAGTTTATCTTTACTCCTGGTCTGACAAGATTGACAGCAGTACACTCATTCGCAGAGATACCGACTCACACCATCACTCCTTTTGGATGAGTTGTTTCGGAATAAATATCGAGTTCGGAGCGCTTCAAATTTCGGGAACCCGTGTTTTTCTGTTATAGTTTGTTAGATGAAAGAGGCCTCATCGGTGGTAATGAAGTTTTTCCATCTATTGCCTCGTAATCTCGGTACAAAGACCATGAACTCCCATGTCGCTTTCCAATCATTTTCGGGTTCAAGTGATGACATTTAGGTTCCTTGGCGAGGTTTTTATTCAATTTATTTTCGATGGCATACCTGACAACTCGTTTTGTAGTTTTCAAAGCTTTGTTCATCGCTTCTTGAGTGGGAGGGCCCGAGTTTCAATCATCCGTTTTTGTCTTGAAAACTGAAGTTCACTTAAAGTGCTTTTCCGTTCACTTTTCTTCAAAAACTTTATTATAACTGAAAAACTGATCCCTAATGTTAAAAACCACAAACTCGACCATAAACTTCGGGACTGATTTTTTTCGGCATTGCTATAGTTTTTGTTTATTTTGATCCATAATATCGAAAGTTAATTAACTGACGATTAATATGATATGTCAGGTGTTATACCGTTCATAGATTAAGTTGAACTAATCTTGATTCAAAGTTCGTGAGTGTGAAATGAGTAACATGTCGAAAAATCGTAAAGAATTTGTCACTGATATCATTAAATCAGCCGGTTATGGAATAAGAGTTTGAGTCATACAGTCACAGCTTTACAGTTTATGTGATAGCTGCAGTTTTAAAAATTGTTCTCTTTGTCTTGTTTTATTTGGTATAAATAATTTTTATTAAGTATCAGCTTATATTATCTATTTTCGCACTTTGTACCAAATAACAGAAGTTCTGTTTTGAATGGAATCTAATGAAATGGAAAAATGAATAAAGAAACAATTATTGTTTATCAATTCTTGCTATATATTGTAGTTACTTATCTATGAATTATCACTGTTGATTTTTGTGACGGGTCTATAAATTTAATTATTGTTATGACATTTAATCAGATTCAAATATCTCCTTATTACCTTATGAAAATAAATAAATAAATAAGAAGTATTATTTTAATATATAAATTAAAATTTCAAATGTATATCGATTTTTTTGGTATTTTAATTACTTTACGGAAGATCTTGATGACTATGAGCTGATTTGCATATATCAGCGAAAAAAATAAATGTTGAAGAAAAAAAAACTAAATATAAATTTCTTGAGTTGAATGACAAAAATATTCTATTTCAAAAAAATTCCTCACCATTTTAATTGTAGATTAATTTCCAGCTGTTGATATTTAATATCTATGATGATATATATTTTCTATTCTCAACCTTCTAGTGTAGATAGTCTGTTAGATTTTAGTCATCAAATCCATAATTTCCTAAATAAATGGTAATTTTCCGTTTCCCAGAATTATCTGTTTGTTCGGACACCTAAAAGTGATTAATAATATTGATTTTTAGGCCTACATTATCTCTATTTTCCCATGTTTACAATTTACGGAAGTGAAGTCGTAACATTCTGTTAGCATTGATTTAATAAAAAAAATATCTATTTAAATCTAATCAATTTGTTTTATTAAAAAATCACCACTTTAATAAAGAATTTACATTTTCTTGTAGTGTCACCAATTCATTGGCAGCGGACCGTATTAGAATTCATAAAGCATAAACGTATTTTGTAAATTGTTTTGTCGTTGCGGTGAATTATTTGATATATTGTATATGCTAACTTTAACTTGGTCATAAGTCTGAATCTACATATTATAGCTAAATACCCAAGTTATTAATATTGGGATTACAAATATGGAGGTACTAGTGCAACTCAAAAATTGAAATGTATGAAGTTTAACGTAGGACCTTCTTTAAATCTTTTAGATAATAAAAAATTTGATATATCGCCGTAACAAATAGAAATAGAACTTTGGAATATTCTACATTCTACATTATAATTCCCAACAAAATTTCCCATTAAATACCTTATACAAAGATGTTATTCCCATATTTAAGAATTCAAACTAAAAAATGAAAAAAAAATCATTTATTCACCGGGAAACCCCAGTTATCGTCTATTTCTTTTTTCCAGTTCGGCTATCTTCAACTAAAAAATTTCTTTATAAATTTATTTTGCTTAAAAAAGGCCGATAGATATATTAGGTCTACCGGAAAGTTCTGTCCGTTTTTAGAATAAAACAAAATAATAAATTTTTCATACCTTGAATAAACTTTATTGAATAATATAATTTCTATCGTTATTTATGACTTGTACTATGAGGAACCCCCCTAAAGGGACTATGAGGGGTGAAAGACAAAATTTTGGGTATTTTTTCAACATCAGTAACCACCCACTACGCATAATCCGCAATTAAACAATTTTTCGACCATCAGCGCTATCTATCGATAGGCGGCGGCATTTTTTCCAACTACATATTGCCCATACAATCAACTTGCCCATACATAACTATGACGACAGATGCCATTTAGTACTTATTTCCGGCAAAAAACTGATTTTCGACCATTAGCGCCATCTATTGGTAGGCGACGATTGTTTTCATCATTTTTCCCTGGTCCAGTTTTACATAAAGAACAACTCTTACTTACATCACTTTCATATTGGAAGCAATTCTGTGGGCGAAAGAGACAAAAACCCGATTTCGACCGTGTAGCGCAAATTTTTGTCGATGAAAAATACCCTGAAGAAGGGGGGTAAGGGGGTCCGGTTACCCACCGTTGGATTTTGGGATAGTTGCTCCAATCGTTCTAAACAGGGCTTTTGGTGGGACCCCTCCTTCCCCTTATAATTTGATTAAGTTAATTTAATTCGAAATTTGGTCAAGAATTGACCTCCGTAGGAGCGGGAACAGGGGGAAATTTTTTATTTTATGGCTAAATCACTACTCTGAACGTTTAAAAACATCACGGAAAAATAAATTCCCCTCTCATCCATTCAGAATTATTAATATAAAAGAATTACACAAAAAAAGTCGCTTTTACGATTTTTCTCAAAAACTCGACTTTTTTCCAATTTTAAGGGAAAATTTCAAATTTCAATGAAAATCATTTTTAACCACGATAAGTTATACAGAAATTGAAGGTGGGGGTATAAATACATATGTTTCCATTATTAACATTAAAGAAAAATGCATTTTTCATTAAATTTTCACCATTTTTCCGCTCGCGGTCATTCACTGGTAACCGGTCATTCACTGGTAAGATGACCCTAAATAATAAGTACACAAGTTGTCAGAAATGCAACTTATCATGTAAATTTCCTGGACTTTTTATCTTCCAACCAACCTTTGGTATGTCGTCGGTAATTCGGTAGAAGGCTGAGAAGAACATCAGTTACCGAAAATTTCCTATTTGAACTTGATACTATATTTTCGATGGAATGTATAGATGCGCTCTGAAACGCTTATCATACATAAAAATCCAAACCCTTAATCCCTAAAATATTGTAGACCGATAAATATGCAATTCTTGTATGAAACTTGTAAAGCCAAGAGACGAACTTGATCATATCCTAAACTCACGAAGAAATTTGCCAGCTCAATATTGTTACCTTTGTAAAAGTACATCCAACCAATTCCATGATAATGATAAAGTGTTCGAAAAAGGTGATAAAAGAAAATCTATAATTCAGTATTTCGTCATTGCATTCATTATTTTGGGTCTTTTGTATGTGTCATATAAATTAAAAGGGAGAAGTGGCAAAGACGCAAAGGTTGATAAGGCAAAAGTAGAAAATAATCTTGTAAAAAAACCATACAAAATGGTTTTCACTTGAAATTAAGACTTTTAGTAAATGTCCCGAAACATGGACATGGAAGCAAAAAACGAGGAAACACTACGCGTCGTTTTGTTTTACATCTGAAGTTTCCGCGTCTATAATGGGAATAGACAACGATATATTTAAGAGATTTCACATAATTCTAAACACGGAATCGCGCGGTTTCGATACTAGCCAATTTCGAAGTGCACGCTTTGGCCAACCGCAAGATTTGTTTAATTGTATCCTTGGTATTAGATGACGACTAATGTTTATAAAAATACTAATACACGGATCATAATAGAATCGTTACTGGTACTGCTACCAATAGGACAAATATCAGAAGAGGCATAGGAATCTTGCAATAAATTCATTAAAAGGTCCCGTCAAAATTTCACTACAAAATGTAGTAGGGCAAAAAATGGTGCACGTTTTTTGAGGTTGTTGGTAACATCAAATCCTGTTATTTGAAGCCTACGCCACAAAAAATGAGATCGTTTTACCCTGAAGCGAGTCAATTGTTCAAAGAGCCCACCGTGGACACGTTTGAAATTCACAGAAATTCAAAAATTTCCACCATTTTGGATTCGTCATTCTGTTTCCCCCCCCCCCCCCCCCTTTTGTGGCTGATTTCGTCAAAATTCGATAATTTTGGATGCAAATGGCCGAACTTTTAGGATTCGCCATTTTGTTTCTTGAAAAACTCGCGGTTGATCACAATGATGACGCCAAAAACCCCTTAGAACAGATAATCATTAAGAAAAAAATTATACATTCGAGATTTTAGTTCACTGTGTTGCGCCCATTGGCCAGTTAAGTTGAAAAATTTAATCTTCCTAAAAATAATTAAGAAACATACATTTTTATATTATTTATAATATTTGTATGCAAATTATTTATTATAAAAAATGTTTGTTGATAAACAAGTCTTGAAGTCTTGAGTAAATAATACTCCGGGTACTGTTTCACTAAAGTTGTCGGTTTCTTTTCAATTTTATTGTATTAATTAATTATACCTACAAATTGTTGTTACAAGATACTAGAAATTATATTTACGTTTGCCGTAACATACGTTGATCCAAAATAGGTATTTTTGTTTATCCAAGCTACTCGTAAGTTTATCAAAACTTAATGTAACCAGATAT
>JANTOP010007162.1:0-16389 GCA_027564815.1 Symmerus nobilis
TCGTTTATCATTTATCGTTTATCGAATATCGATTAATGGTTCTCTTATCGTTTATCGCTTATCGTTTATCGAATCGCCAACTTATTTACGCCCTAAGGCATTAGCAACCAATATTTTAGCAACATTAATATGATAGTAATAATAGTTTTTTTACCCCTTGTACCGAATATTGATTAAAGATGAACCTTCCAACAATATTCTGTTCGACAGTGCTAATCTTTGACTGGATCCATGCGGGTGGTAACGACTGGCAATGATATATTGATCGGACAAGTAGTGTGTTGAGTAAAGCTAAAGCACATATGAAGAGGGAATTCCGGACAAAACTGACTAAATGGAAAATATAAAAAATGCGGTATGAGTGAGGGAAAGGTATCTCCATATAGCAAGCGCAAATGGAATTGTAGGTGACCCAAAAAGTGCTTATTAAACTTCTACGTGGTGGCTGCTAGTAATTATATATTTTTGAGCTATTTATTGAGCGCAACACGGTAGCGTCTGACCCAGAATGCGCGGCTACTATTCGACATATGTTTGGAAGGGATTGTGTTGTGTATATGGTCGCGTTTCTGACAAGAAACAACGGAAGCATATATAGTCCTCCAAAGTACGACTACTTTCTATTCACCAACCTGCATCGGTCAGCGTGGTTTATTATTAGACCAATAACACATTAATGAATAATACAAATATAAATGTAAGGCCCTCAGTTTCCAGTAGTTTGACGTGTCCCATCTCTTGCAGCGATTGGACATATGGCTGTCAAAAAGAGGTTTCTAAAAATCCCTGGTCTACGGTAGGCTGTCATGCAAAATTAAAAATGGAACTATATATTTCAACTTTAATGCAAGAACTATATCCAGCGAAGAAATATTGATCGAGTTTGAGCATTAGCTGAAACGATATTCAGCAAATGGGATGTGTGAACCAGAGAAGTTGGAAGGCGTGGAGATAACTAACATATTATAGACAGGCTACACTTTCTACTATTATAGAGGAAATAATGACTGGTCGAATGAAATGATTGCTTTTTTCATACATAAATGTAAAAAATAATACAAACCTTCGCTCCTACCTACGAGAGCAGTGGCGAGGCAATTAAACAGTTTTATAACGACATCCAGATAGCTACTAGAAACACTAACTCATTACGCAATGTTGGTCGGTGACTTTAATAATACAAAACTCGAAAAAAGAAGCCCGAAGAATAAGCTATTAGAAATAACAATTCTATCGCATAAACGTATTAATAGGTCCTAGGATGAACAATTTAATTGGAACGTTTTCCTTCTAGATAATATTTATGAGAGCTTAAATCCGTCATTATGTCATGAAGCCTAAAATCAATTGAATGCTTGTCATCAACTTTAATATCATGACTTACTTATAATCGGAGTCAAATCCCCACTGCTCCCTATCCAATAAATGATTGTATCCAAGATATAAATATGAATAATTATGTTAAATAATATAAGAGTGATGCGTTGTGGAATTTCCGGATCAATGAAATGCACGATTAAATTTAATAGGACCATTACTGAAAAATGGAAATATATAATTATATGATCTGGAGATATAATATACAATTAAATTTACTAACTGAAAACTGGAGTTAAAATCATTGCTTCTTCTTCGGTTGAATGTCTTTCAATTGAAATTGCATATGAAATGGTTTTAATTTTTTCATTTAAATCTCTCAATTCGTATGTATTACCACGAAATATTACTTCGGTCATCCGCCAGTCACTCCATTCGGATGAAAATTTGCCGGCCGGTACTATTACTCCAGCCGGAATAAGAACAACATCATTATCCTCAGTACTAACTGGAACGCCTATTTCGAATGTACAATTTTGCGTATCGTATGGCCAATAGGTGTAATCAGGATTACACATAGCCTCAAGTTCATAGATTATTTCACATTTTACCAGGCCAGTGTTTTTGATTAGGCAATCTACATCATATTCGAAGACTGTTTTGGACCCAGTTGCCTGTCTATAGGGAAAATAAATCGATTTAGGTGTTATTCTTATTAAATAATCAATCAACTGATTCTGGCGCATTCCAGGTGCAGTTCAGTTTAAGTCCTGTAGAGGTTAAGACAACCTCTGGACTACATCGCTATATGGGTCACGTAACTTTAGGTAACGTTCATTCTCGCGAAAAAAATTTAAATATTGATATTTTCTGTGAATAAACATTACTAATAAGAAAACGCTACATATATTTTAAGCATAACTCTTTCTCAAAAATTTGCTGCTTTATATTAGAGTTACTGACATTTATTTAGGGCTCACTTTACTTTAAGCATAACCGCTTAGACATAAGGGCTTAGACGAGTGATGGATTACTGGAGCAAAAAATTACTGGACAAGTAAGACAAATAGGGACTCTTTGACTATTGGATTTTGTGTAATCTTTCTAATTACGGATATGCAAATTAATAGCTTGTCGGTTCACTTCACTATTCACTCAGCTAACAAGAATACATTTTTAATTGTTCTCAAATTTTTGAGAATACCCGCTTGTTGTCTGTAATCTGTCCTTGTTATCTCCAAGAAAAAGGTGAAATTAGTGTTCGTATGGTCGCCAAAAAGTTAAAATATCAGCTTCATTTCTCTGAAATGTATGTAACTGCCAGATTGTATCTAACTGTGGAATCAGTATAAACTCGAGCGAGACGACAATTTGCTCTGTGTAATCATGCACGACAAGACTTACGTCATATCTGATTTAAAGAAATTTCTGTACGATAATTCTATAATTGTTATATGAGGATTGGCTGCTGAAAAATATAAGAAAATAGATTTGCAAAGAAATATATGATATGGCAAGCCTTAGCACATGTGGCTTTAGAGTAAATTTTTTATCTCATAAAATTTATACCGAAAAATGATTCCAAACTACTAGCCATTCATAAAACAACATAAGAGCCAATATTTTTTTGGCCACATGTAGCCTCATCACATGTATATCATCTGCCTTTAAATGAAATAGTACTCCATTAGTAGCTGCAGCTAGATTGGAACAGTGGGTGTTATTTCTATCTGTGCATAATGAAAAGACAATATACGAGAAGAACGAAAATGCCGAACGCAGATGCATTGCCCAGTTTACTGATACGTGGTAAAACAATGGGTAAAACCGAAATTGAAAACAATAGTCTTGCATTATACTATATAACTTGTCTGAAATATTTAAAATTAATTTTTAATTTGTGGGAAATCATATCGTTGAGTTACTCAACGATGTGCGTAGATTTCTAATGAGAGAATGGCCGGAAAAAGGTCGAATTAAGGTTTAAGATGAATCGTTATAAAACAACCACTATTCATTCCGGAAAAATTAAGAACAGAGAAGCTAAATTACTTTAATACGAAATTGGATAAAGATGTCAAATTAAAAATAAACTAAATTAAAAAATTATACTAATTGTTATGCTAACATAATTCTTCTAAACTATCGTATTGCATTTCAAATAACCCCTAGAACCTTAGGGCGGTAACCTAGACTAAAACTCTTATCTTTCATCTTTCTTTATTTATTGCAACATTAGCACAATCCTCTGCCATGTATTGCCATTGTGCCCTCAACCGTTAACCCTGAATACCTTAAAGGATACAGTTCACTACACAGAAACAAAAACCAATTGAGCAATAATAATTGATTACAAGATTGATGTGATGAAGTGGTATAACATGCCATATACTACCCCATATATACCTTGAATTTATTGTATACTCTGTCATATCCGGAACCCAAATATTCTTGTCACTTTCACGAAACTGCTTTATATTATTGTATTCACTTGGGTTCCACGTCAAATGCTCATCAGTCCAGGACTATACTCCGACAGATAAAATATTTTGAAAATAAAATTTTTTTTAGATTAAAAATTAAAAACTTACAATATCGGTCTGTGTTTCCAAAGTTAACGACTTTCTATTATCATATATAAATTTATTAATGTATAATAATATTTTAACATCTATTGGGCCCGTTCCGATTACCGGCAGACTATACACATCATAGTTATTTTGACAAAATAGATATTTAAGGAGTCGGTCTCTGGGTTTTTTTGGTTGAATCGAACAATCGATGGCCGCTGAAAAGAAGATTTGGGTTGATGTAGGGAAAGTATTATCGTTAAAATTTTACCAGAGTCTTGTATGATTTGTAGTAAGATTACTGCGAGAATAGCAACCCTCATGATGTTGAGATATTTAGATATCCCGAGAAATTTGAATGATTCTCACAGTTTAACAATTTTTGCAACTGACTCTATAAATAAATTATTCTTGGGCCAGTTACCTAATAAAAAATCCGACTATAGGATTTGAAGATTAATTAATTCCCAGTAGATTGTTTTTCCTCCCTCATAGAGTTTTCTTTTTTTCTGATATTTTGTCAATGGTTACCATAAACATGCGCTTGTATTTCTCGTCACTCTTATCGACGCTATTATCGTTAGTCGAATCTCCAATATATTCACAGCCTAAGGGCGCATACAAGTTGACGATTTGATAAGCGATAAGCGATAAACGATAAGACAATCGATAAGCGATATTCAATAAACGATAAATGATAAACAATAAAATTTTATCGATAAACGATAAATGATAAACGATAAAATTTATCGTTTATCGAATAGCGCTTATCTATTCTCTTATCGTTTATCGCTTATCGTTTATCAAATCCTCAAATTGTACGCGCCCTAAATTAAAAATTAATTAATCTACCTAAATTTAATTCACAGAAACCCTTTTTCTTTTTTATCAATTTCTTCTTGTACGATTTTTTTTGCACGATTTGTTTTTATGCGGTAGTATATGAAAATGGGCTTTTTAAACAAAAATGTTCATTAAATATACATAAATGAATAAAAAAAAATTAGAAATTTACAGATTCTCCGCTGCACAGGAACAATGGGAATGGAATGATAATAAAATGTATTATTATTAAACGTATAATTAATAAATGAATGTACATGTAGTACGGAGGCAAAATACCTTGAACGTAGTCAAGTTAGGTATTCTAGTAGACTGCACTGCACATTAGTGAGGTTCGATTGACACAATTTTGGATTTTCAAAAAGGAGGGGGTCTAAAAAGTTCCGCTATAGTATTGTCATCACTTTTCTGTTAGATATTTTTCACGTATTTCAATTAACTTTCTGTAAAAGGAATTTTACTAAAGAAGTGTTAGATTTTGCATTATGAAAAAAAAAATTTGATATGCTTTAGATTATTTCAAATTTTTAGTAATCATCTGGAAAATTTTTGAGAAGTGGGAAAAAAATTGTATATTTTCATATAGAAAAGTATTGCACAATTTTTTTTTCTTTTATTTATGTTACGTTTATATTTGTTGGGAAATTGTAATGGCATTCCAAAATAGTAATTAGATTTGAAGTGAAACGAACTAATATGTTCTGTTCAAAGGAAACTAACCTATTTGCAGCTGAATTTACTGACTACAGAATTTTCAGCTGGAATGACATATGCAGCTTTTTATCGGTCGATCGGTCGGTCGGAAATTAACTGATTTTTATTATTTATTTGCACAACAAAATATTTTCTGAACCATCGAATGACTTTATACGTGCCCCCGTTGGGCGGGAAGATAGACCAAGCTTTACACGATCAATTCATACGAAAACATGTGTACAAGTCTCCAATCGCTTGGGAACGTAGACACATTGTTTATGTTCGCTCTTGGATTGGTGGGACGAATATTTTGCATGTATTTCCTTAAACGGAAAATAATACTCGCAGGGTCATTGAATTCATTATTTGGAAGGGTTTCTATTTCGAAAATTTCGCCAACAAGATCTACATGAACTAACAAGATCTATATAGATGTGATCAAATCTACTTTAATAGTTTCTTTTCTGATTTAGTGTGCTGATGAATTTTGCTTTTTTGGCATGCAACACACGATTGTGCCCAAACATTGACATTTTAACTGAGTTTTGGCCAGAAATATCGGCTCGCAACAAGTTTTCGAGAACCGCGGATTCTGGGGTGTCATAGACTGGGTAGTCTATCAAAAATGGTTTTTCGCGGACGTTTCGGAACGTACCGCTAATTTTTCTCGGTGGTTGTCTCCCACCATGTAGCTCCATCAGTCAAAAGTAAACTCACTAACTTTAACAACTGTACTTTAAAGTTTTTGTTTTCCGATTGAGTAATTAACCCGAATTAATCCGACGTTGCCATATGTCAACACTGATATTAAGCTTCAAAATTATTATAGGACCCATTGTATATGGGTCCCATATCCATGAAGTTAAATAAAAAAAATTCAAAAATAAAGTTCTGGGTTAATCCGGGTTAAGGTTTAATAATGGCTTCTAGGTCCTGATCAATTTTAGACACCTCCAATTGGAACGTTCTTGGCAGAAAATTGGTAACTACATTTTCTTTACCGCTTATATGGCGAATATCATCCACGAAGTACCGAAAATGTTTGATTCCTAAGCATATAAGAAACAGATCTCGTTCAAACACAGAATACTTAATTTCTGTTGTTGACGACTTCAACTTCAATTGCGGTATTGCTGAAGTACCGCTCCGACGGAGAAATTAGAAGCGCCCGCCGTTGTACTGCAGGGTGCGTTTTTACAAGAGTACACCAACATAAGTGTAATTACTATTGCTTCTCTAATTGCTTGAAATGAACTCTCATATTCGGGAAACCATGAGAATTTTGGTTTCTTAACCAACATCGCAAGACTGGCGTGAATAGAACCAACAACTCGGCTAACTAGGAAATGAACCTATGGTAATAGTTTGTCATTCCAATAAACTGTTGTATGTGCTTAACGGAAGAAAGCGAAAATCAGATATCAGATTGTTATTGTTGGTCGCATGTCGTCGATATAAACAAGAAAGAAAGTCGCAAACCCTTCAACACTTTGTTCACGAAACGCTGAAAGGTTTGGGCCGAGTTTTATCCCAACCGGCATTATTGTAGCTGTTTTCTGTACATCTTCTTGCGCAATTCGGATCTGGTGGTAGGCTCTTATAAGATCGCTTTTTGAAAAAATTGTCCAAGCATACAGTTGACTTGAGAAGTCTTGTATATGTGGAATCGGGTATTTAGTGATGACGATACTACTTGCCTGTTTTGAATTTTACTTCGTTTAATCTCCCTGACTTAGAAAATGGTACTTTACCTATCGGTGAATTGAGGGAATAAAATGAATAAAATTGAGGAAAGCGGATAACGATGAAAAATTTTTTGAAATGTTTCCTCTTGATAAATGAAAATTCTGTTAAATCGTTTTTTTTTATTGTCCCTGATCTTGGAGAATTCGAAGTACTATAGCCAGGATTCTTTGAATTTATCGCAATAATATTCGAATTAGACATAGATTCCTAAATTTGGTCCGCTACCATTATCGATATGCTCATCTTTCAGGGGATTACCACCGCGATACCTAATATCTATGGAAGGCGGTTAATTCAAAGTTTTTTTTTACCAAATCATCTCCCACAGTGTCAGAGGCACCCCATAAATTTTTGATATAGCGATAAAATTCTGATGGGGGCTTATAACCTATTTGTTCATCGGAGATCAGTTTTTTATTCTTATTTCTAGCTCAATACTCAATGAATGACGCTCAATAAGCGTCTGTTCCTGTGGTAACATCCTGTGGTAAGAAAGTGACAAATGATTGTACTAGCTAATATCACCTTAAAAATAAATAAATAAATGAAAACTTTCACTGGATAAGGTTTCTTGAGATGGGTCCGATAGAACCCTTGTTGTTGGTGATCTGACTTATCATTAGTTGGCATTTTATTAATGACAAAAATTATTTTCCAAAATATATATGTAAAATAAATCAATTAATATCGTCCATACACCCATTTAAATCACTAATAATGAATATTGATTTAATATTCGAAATAATAATTAAATTAAGAGTAATTTTGGTACCTATAAGACTATATCTATTCTTTCTTAAATTTCGCATTTATATTAACTATATTAACATTTCGTAATTTTAGTAAAATTTTGAGTAATTTTAAATCTAGAAAAATTGATTGAAAAATTGAATTGAATTAATTATTAATTAGTTATGAATACTTTTTAAATAATTAATTTATTAAATTTTAGTTAGGCAAAAATATTTAATGAAATGATTTTCAAAATGCATGATGATTGTTTTATTAGTGTCGGCCTACTACTAAATGCCGTAGTAGTTGATTTCCACTAAATTGGTTTCTTCATGTGTGATAAAGAGAAATATTAATTGCAAAAATGGATGCTATACAAATTTTTGATGACGATAATTTCCGGAATGATGATTTTAACATGTAACCGGAAAAATTTTTTTTCGCTTGCCGCCTAAAATTTATAAAAATGCCAGATTATTTTATTAGCTTTTTATATTGATCGCGCCTTCAAATAATAAATAAATTAGCAAAAAATAAAATGTTTATAAAATCACAATTTTCTTTTCACTGATGTAACTTTTACAACTTTAAAAAGAAATGTATCCATTTTTACTAAGTATTTAATTTTTGAATCAATTAAACAATCGATCAACCAGATTAGAATTTTAGTGTTCTTCGGGGTCACCACTGTATTGTTCGGGGTACTAGAATTAAATTGAATTTATTCAACAAACGTTACTTACTGACTAAATATAAAAATTAAGTAAATCTTAAATCTCTCTAAATTTAATATGCATTCATAAGGAACAATAGGAAATAATAAAATAATAAAATGTATTAAATATACATAATAAAATAATAGATAAGTAGATAATAAAAGTAATTAAAAAAATAATAAAATGTATTATTATTAAATGTATAATTATTAAATGTATTAACGGAGTGTACGTGTGGTACAGAAGCAAAATACCTTGAACAACTATTTCTGTCATTTCTGACTTTAATAATTTTTTAAAAACAATAGAACTTCTGAAGACGCAAAGTGCAGACAAGTCTCAAATCTTTTAATAGCTGATGCAACTTTGAAATTTTTAAAGAATACACTACAGAGATTAGGGACAGAATTAGTTATAAAGAAACATATAAATTAAAATTCCAAATAACACGTATTGATCTTTAATATTTTTATTGAAATACCGGTATACCGATATTGCCGGTATCACCGGAATACTGGTATTCTTTCTAATGTCCGGTATTGTATTCCCTAATCATCAGTATCATATTTCAATTCATTTTTGTTTTGTATATTTTATACTTTTATAATTATACCTCTCTTTTAACCTCGCTTAATTTTCCAGATAATATTCCAAAAAGGCAGAGTTATCAATGCTGCAATAAATGCAAAACGAATGCATGCAGTGATGTTTCCAATGTCATTTGCAGTAGCTGTCATTAAAAAATAATTATTCAGGATAGATTATTGCTTCTTTCTGTTATAAATTTCGCAGATAAATTTTGAAATAATTAATGAATTGAAATTATATGAAATTACATCTGTTTATTACTTGAATATTATACTACCTATTGTTTCTTTCATATATCTGTTCTCCAAGCTCCAAGCATTAACCGCTTAAGTGGACTTAAGACGAAATTGAGTTATGAACACTATCGTATTCTCCATATACGATTGCGTATACCCACAAAAATTCTAGACCGAATTCTTTAATTTGACCAAAATATGGCTATTTGAAGAAATGCATAACCGCGTAAGTTCATGTATCAGAATAAATTTACTTTAACATCTATAACTTTATAAACTTTCAACTTTATAAAACTTTAAATCGCTCTCCTGAAAAATTGCAAAAAACGACTTAAGCGGTTAATCATTGGAGCCACAGATATAATAAAGAGTCCCTGCCGCTCCATTACGCTATGCATTTACGATACAAAATCACCGATTTGCTTAAGGGTTAGGTAATGAACATAAACGATATTCGAAATAAATTCGAAATGCTTCAGAACTTCGTCTTTACTTCCCTTGGTCATATTGGTCCACGATTTACCCACAATTTTTGAACAAAATTTCAATTAAAATTGCAATCTAATTTGAATAAAAAATTGTTCTTGAAGATCCCAATTTTTATAAAATTGCCCAAATTTATTGAATTTTTTTTTAAATTTCCCGATTTTTCTAAAATTTAAAATTTTTTTTCTAAAATTTCCCAAGTTTTTGAAATTGCCTGATTTTTATGAAATTCTACAATTTATTGAGTTTTTCTAATTTAAAAATTTCCAATTTACACAAAATTTTCCGATTTTTCGAAAAATTAAATGCACCGGTTCCTCGATTTATTTACGGACTCGATTTGCACGGTTTCTTCACTTTCACACAGTTTATAATTTTATAAGAAGAAAAGATAAAAAGACTCACAAACTTCAATTACAACAACAACAACAACTACTGTCACAACCGACATGAAATACATGCTTTAAAATCAATCATCTTACCTCAAATATAATTGGGTAATTGGTAAAGCGCTTCAACTGAGTAGGACACAGGAAACGTATTTTTTGAACAGAGATCTGGATACTGAAGAAGCTTGAAATTTCAAATAATAAAAAAAAACTGGCTTAGTCGATATGGCGAAATTACTGAAAATCTCCAAACCGGCTAACGGCTCGGATAGTGATATTTCATATGCTAAAGAAAAAACGGAACATAGCTTTTGAAAGCTTAACAATTAAAATTAAGGAACATATTTTTTTTTATCTTTCTTCTATTGGTTAAAGAACATTGATATATTTTTATTAATATTTTCTTCATGTTATGGACCACTGAATTTATATAATAATAATAATTTAAATATTTTAAATGAATTTAACAAATTAAATAAATGAATTGAAATTACTATTGAAATTAATGACTTATGAATACTTATTCCTCTTTTTTATATGTATGCATGATGCGCTTTCTCGTTTTATACAGTTCCGATCTTTCGTTCTACCGTGTAAATCAAGGGACACACACCGGTTTCCAATTTTTATCAAATTTCCCAATTTTCATAAAATTTTCTGATTTTTATAAAATTTTGTAGTTTATGGAAAATTTTCCGATGTTCCCAAAATTATCCAATTTTTCAGAAGTTTGGAGATTTTTCTAAAATTGCTCAATTGATATAAAATTACCAAAATTTTTTTGAAATTTCGGCAATTTATCGAATTTACTGATAAAAGGTTTTTCATCTTTTATAATTCTTCGATTTTTTTTTTAATTTTAAGATATTAAAATTTCAAAGTTTCTAATAAATTTGACGCTCGATTTACAAGAACTTTTTTAATTTTTTTATGAAATTTTGCGATTTCCTAAATTGTTGGATTTTTTTAATGGCTTTTAATAAATGAGAACGTAAAACTTAACCCAATATATGAATCGAAAATTAGAAATCCGATATAGGACACTGGTACTAAAAATTTTTATTAACCAAACCAACCAGGCATACTAAACTGTAAACAGGAAAATCAAGGATATCAGAAAAGTACTGTTAAACAGAATACATGTATTATGGAAAAATCACAGAGTGTCTTGACAATTATTACAGAGCATCGAATTGATTACAGTCATTTCTCGATATACGCGGTACTTGAGTTACGCGGTTTTCGTATCAATTTAATTTAAAAATTAAGAGCGATAACCGCGTAACTCGAGGGACGCCTGTTCAATAAAACGGGTATTAATCTGGATTAAAAAAAAGAGGAATCAAAACGGGAAAAAAGGAAACGAACCGAAACCAAATTTAAATTGACTACTTTTTCCACTTAATTCCGTTCTTCCCTCCATTTTTCAGCTATAATTTTAGTTTATTATAAAATACAATACTTTTAGTTCAAAATGTTATTTTATAATTAAAATCAAATTTATCTAATATAAATAATCATTTTCTTAGGTTAGTTTAATCGATTCAATAGATTTAGTACGTTATAACTTTAACAGTGTCTGCTCGCTGCTCTTTATAACCAAACGGTATACAGGTAATTGTCATAATAATGTAGGTGATCAGTAAAGCAAGAAACCACAAACGATCGATCGTCTTCGCTAAGCATTTCCATGATTTCTTAATCATTCCGAATTTGTCCTCACCATCTTGCGGTTCCACCAATATCGTGCCATCGTCATCGCTTTGGTGGTTTTCCTATTTAAAATATACAACTGATGAATATCAATTAAAAATTACATATATGTTTTACATACTTCTGGTACTAAATTGCGATAGAAGAAATACCATCTAAAACCATACCGTTCGATAGCGTTAGCTATTACCTGAATCCATCCGGGTGGCACCGATACACAATAATATATTGACTGAACAAATAATGTATGAATGAATAAGAATACAGTTATTACGAGGGAATCCCTGACAAAATGAACTATAAATATGGAAAATAAATTAAAAGAATTTATAGACGGAAAGTTAAGGAAACATTTTTTAGGAGTTAACGATCAATCGTTAATGATAATAATACTTACTAATAATCGGAACGAAATCTCCATTTTCTGGTACCATAAAAATCATTTTATTTAAGATATATATATGAATAAATAGATTGAACATTATAATAAACATGCGTTGCTGGCCTCCCGGATCAATCCAAAGTATCATTAGATTGATTACCATCATCACTAAAAAAAATCAGATTTCATGTTCGCTATGAAGATTATGCTATCATCGAATTAATCTTTGAATAGATTACTCACAAATAGAAGGTACTAGAATCACCGCTTCTTCATCACTTGAATGTCGCTCGACAAGAAACGAATATGAAATCATTGTAAATGGATCTTCACTACTGAAGTTGTATGTTTTATGACGAGTCGTTAGTTCGATCATCCGCCAGTCACCCGATGTCGATGAAAATTTATCGGCTGGAATACCTGTTCCTACCGGTTCGATATAAATATCGTTACCTCTGGGTTTCCAATGACCAAATGAGGTGGTACAATTTTGCGTGTCATATGGCCAATAAGTATAATCGGGATTACAATTAGCAACATATTCGCACATCGGTTTACACTTTACTTCACCGTTACTTTTGATCACACACTTTGATGGGTGACACTTTTCCAATCGATTTTGAGAACCTGCTCTGCGGATGCAGATAAGAATAATATTATAGTAATAAGTTTGATAATTCTAGTACATGTTGGTACGGATAATTTTATTAGGAGAACTCTAAACCATTGCTTGGTTTTAAATAATAACAATTACCCAATTATTGTTAAAAGTTGGTAAATAAAATTGATAATTTTATTATCAAAGCACGATAAAAATTTTGCCTAGAATAATTTCAATAAATTGTATAAAAATACGAATAGACATTTTTGAGTTATAATTGTAGTTATTATCCCAACAAGATTTTTGCGAGTGCTATGCGGCAAGAGAAAGCCTGCGAGTTTTCCGCGGTTGACGCGTTTTCGAATACCTATATTCTATATAACTCTTACAGATCTCAAATCTAATGCATTACGATCTACGTCTCAAAATTTACAGAAGTAATGGCTGGGTGATCTCAAATGGGGCCAAGTTGCGTTTATCGCAGTGCGATCGCATAACTAGAAATTTAGATCATCGAAACTTAAACTTGACGCGAAACATAGGTATTCGGGAGTGCAGTCCGCGACTACACTTGCCATCATCGAAATAATTGAGGCTTGTCGCAAATAGTTAAACCTGCGAGTACTCTGTGTCAATAAAAAATCTTGCTGGGAATAGTTGTAGTAATTAATTTATTTCACTAATTTTACTTTATACCTACATGGTTTTTATATCCGGAAACCAGATATTGTCACTCTTTTCCTCAATTGAATTTATACCATTGTAGTCTGTAGGATTCCATGTCAGTCGTATATCTTTCCATGTCTACTCCAAAGAAATTTTGTTTCTTTTAAATATTAGCGTTAATGAAAACTGTTGTATCAGTCGTTCTGATTAAATATTAAGATCTTACCAGGAATGTAAACGTTGTTAATGCTAACGATTTATATCCATAATCAAACTTATGAAAAATAAATTTTATTTTAACATTTAATGCCCCCGTTCCATTTACTGGCCGTATATCTTTATCGTATTCACCGCAAAATAACTCATTACTAAGTTTGACCCTATTTGATTTTGCTGTAATCGAACAATCAATGGCGACTGAAAAGTTTAGGAGTCTTAAAATCAAAATGAGATAAAAATATTTCATTTAATTATTATTTTTTTACCACTTTTTTGAAAGTTATGTATTACAAATATAAAAAAAATAGTAATCCTCATAACGGCCTCAGTGTTGTGTGACTGCGACTGTGACTCCGCAAAAATTTAACAATTCGTATAGTTTAAAGAATTGTTCGAAACTCCCACTATTAATCATTAGTTATATGTGGGATAGTTAATTATTCAAAACACGTAATTAAAAACCCGCCCCTTAAATTTTCGTATTACAATAGAAAATATATAGATTCCCAAGAGATGACTCTAAACTTGAATTAAATTAACAATGTCAATGTTATTAAAGATACAGTTGATGATCTTGACTGTAAAACTATCTAAAACGAGGCTGGCTAACACGCCTTCTTATAAAGTTTAGTCAAGAATTGGGTATTTTGTTAGATTAAATGTAAGAACTTTACTGACTACTATATGAAAGCTGTACACTCTGTGCACTTAGATGTGCACGAAAATCTTCCTCTGACTATAGGATCCGAAATTTGGATCCTTTTACTAAACACCCGAAATTTGTTTAAATTATTCATGATATGCGCGAAATAGTCGATTTCAGATTAGAGAATGATTTATAATGCGAAATTGTATGTAAAATGTACGGTTTACCATAAATAAGTAATGGAGAGTGCCCACCTATTTCCACCCTAAGGTCTTGAGGCCATAACTTTCGTTTGAAACATAATTTCGCAGAGCTCTCGCTTTCGTTTGAAAGCTGAGTTCAATGGCTAACAAGAATTTAACTCAACAGTTCATATAAATCGTCATTATCGTCATCTATTTCCATATTTCCAGCCATTACTGTCATTTATATCCATATTTTCTTCAATCTCCTAAATTCGACGTCGTATTTTCATGGCAGAATTGATTTTTTCGTATTTTTTACATTTCGACGACCGTGCGACTACAGCAACACGTGCATACAACTCAATGATTTATGAAAAGTGAACGCTTAATGAGACGAAACTTTGACACTAAGCACATTGCTGCTGTCATCGTCACGAACGTCAGAACTGATGGGTGCCAATAGCTGGGCAGTGTCAATAGGTGGGCACTCTCCCTTAGTAAATTTATGTTTTATTTATAAAATTGTTTTTAATTATTTGTTAAGAAATCTGCAGCTCCTTTTTTCGTAAATAATTTTATTATATTTTGATTTATTTAAATCTAATTTGAAGAAGCTTTGAAATTTTCAAATTATTCTATTTCAATTATATTTTAGAATTATTAGTTTTTAGCTGGGATGAACACGGGTAATCAATTCTAGGACATTTTGATAATATTTGAACATTTTTCCTGGGCATTATCAAAATATTAGAGGCGAATAATTGAGCTTGTTGAATATCAAAATTAAAAATTACTCTCCCTTCATTTTAATAGCAGCCGCCGAGAGAGGGGGAAAGGGGGGAAACCCCCCGGGCCGGATTTCAAAGGGTGCTTAAATACTCCCACTTAAGAAATCAGCATGTTATTTTTATCGCATCATAATTTACTATGTCTTTTATTTTTATGTCTTGTATATGGCCCGTTAGTGTTCAGTCCCGGCAGCCGGATTTCCTCTCGACGACCCTGAGTATCAGCATACTTAAAAGTTCAAAATATATAATTATAGACAATTTTTGTTATATGAACTGTTTACTGCAGAAATCGATTAACTCTATAAAACAAGAAGCAGAGAAATGTGATGAAGTAATGCATCGTTTTTTTACAATTCCATTGGTTTTCATACAATGGCCAAACAAATTTTTAATTTTTGCCCAAAATCACTATAAATAAAATTGGGTATCCGGTAGAGAACCAACGTTCGGTAACCGAATAAGGCACATGAAGAAGAAGAAGAATCCGGTAGAGAACTTGACAGTTTGGGATGTTGTCAATATATAGAGAAGCAAATTTTGCGTAATTTTCTTGTCACATACCAGACTATCATGAATCTCTAATATACCCATAGATATAATATTACAAGATAGGGCATATTATCAAATTATTGATGCTTTTTTAGCAGACCTCGAAAAAGCATGGTTTAGTGGCAGTAGATAATATTTGGAATGTAGGTACAAATATTATAAATCAAATAATTATATCTATCAAATAAGTTAAATAGGCCGATTAATTTATAGAGAATATTTTAAAATACGTTAGTGACGAGAGTAATGACGAAACCAAGGGAACAGATTATAAAAAAAATAATAAAATGTATGAAGAAAAACTGGCATCAATTTTCA
>JANTOP010007173.1:0-16389 GCA_027564815.1 Symmerus nobilis
TACTATGTCTTTTTCATGTCTTGTATAGGGGCCCGTGCCGGTGTTCAGTCCCGGGCCCGAATTTCCTCTCGACGGCCCGGATCAAAAGAATATCTCGACAAATAGGGGAAATCAATACCGAAAAGATGACAGGCGGTCTTAAACGCCAAAGGATGTATTTAAATTGTAATTTTTTGAAATTCCTATATTAAAAGTTTATTTTCAAATTTTGGACTATCATTTGTCTAGCAAATATTTCTGAATTTGCCGCAAAAATACCCGCATCTCTTAAAATTTAAGTTTTTTTTATCTAATTTTTATATAGGGTTATTTACTACGCCGACTATACTTACGACGTCCATACGTATACAAAATTTATTTAATAAACATAATTTATAAAGAATTATTATTATTAATGTTGATTCATCAAAACATGTTTATTTCCGCAATTGCCTTACCATCTAGCAAAAAGTGATTCGGATTACATCTAGTGATACCCAGATGAAGCATTAGGAACGAATAAATGTTTCAACATTTTTTATACTATTTTCACAACTTGTCGCTTTACATATATGTCGCATATTACAAATATGTATATTAAAGCAACTAACTAATTTTGTATTAGGGAAACAAACTAATTAAATTCGATATAGTAAAAGACCATTCATTAAATATTTCTAAACTATATAGTAAATTTATTTACTCTTTTAAACTTATATTTAAATTCTTAACATTTTATTTATGAATAAATAATTTTCATTGGTTGTTTTTTATTTGATTTTCGTCCAAAACTTCATAGATTTGTCTATTTTATACTAATTATAAGATTTAGTCGTTTCTATTTTTTTGTGTATGTTTAATCTGCTCTAATTAGGTTTGCTTTTGAATTTTAATTTACCGGTTATAATTTAATTAACAGTTTTTATGAGCATAACTGAGGTATTTATTATTTTATGTTAAATTATTTAATTTTTTTATTATAATATTTTAAGTTTATTTTATTTTATTATAATATCAACTATATTCTAAATGGACAGATCTCTATTCGATTAAATCTAATATAATTAGTTTGTGTGTAATAATAATCAAAATTGATTTTCTTGTTTTGGTAAGTTAAATTAATTATAAATAAATTGGTTTTATATTTATTTTGAACCTAATATTGTTAATAAAAACATTGTCTTTTCTACACAGGCCATACAATATTTAGTAAACAGTTATTTATTATTCATTAAATAAAAATAAATCACAATATTTTTTATTCATAGTAAAAAATTCTTAATAAATTTCAATATAATAATATAATATTTATAAATATTTTAAAAACTATAATTTTAGATTTTACTAAAGTTTGATTAATTAATTTACTCTAAGAGTGGTGCTGTCTTTTTAGTAACACAAATTTCTTCATTTAAATTAACCGAGAAGCAAAAAAACTTAACTGTAAATGTAGTGCCGATAATATTAATTTACCTAAATCTAAAAGTTGTTTTAATTAATTGCTAATCGTATAAGTATCTTGTTAATTTTTTCTTTTTGATTTTGAATCTACATGAAAACATACAATATTTAAATTTAATTTGTAAAATTGCTAGATTTTCTACTATGTTTTATCCAAATATTTTTAAAGTAACATAAAGAATTTATCAGTCTCCTTTAATATCCATACAATTAAAGGTTTGCTTTTAAATTATCAAAATGTTTTATTCGGCAGTGATTTTTTTTTTAAAGAAGAGTTACTAATTCAAATAAAATTTTGAACCATTAGAATTATCTACTCGAATAAGTTCATTTTTAACTCTTTTGATAGCTACTTTCGTATCAACTACTACAAGTTTGATTGAAGAGGATAAATTGCACACGCGTCATAATATTCCGCGAGATAGTGCCATTTACAATGAAATATTTTATAATCACAAAACTATTAAATTAAAGAATATAAAATCTATATTTAATTTTATTCTAAAACGATTAAAAATCATTCCGCTCAACAAACATTTTCGCTTTCTATTACTGAAATTGATAAATATTTGATTTTCAATTGGACATTTTGATTCTGTTCTTACAATTATTAATTTAATTGAATCTATAATTTAATATTTTAGATTTTTAAATCATATTTTCATATCAAATAGATAATGAAAATTATTATAAATTAGGTATATTATTTCGTATTGTACAAGATGTCATACGGCAATTTTAAGATCTTCTAATTAACTATTTACGGGTGCTCATTTAAAAATTTATATTTCTAACTCTTACATAATAATATAGTATAACTATATTTTTTTTATGAAAAATCCGTCTGTTTTTTAATCATAAGAAAATTTTCAATTATATTTTGTATTTAAGTTAAAATAATCTTTTTTAAACATGAAATGAAATAAATTATTTTAGAAATCAATAATTTTATAATATTTAAAATTTTAAAATTTGTTGGAACTCAATACTTATACGTTACTTATAATACACGAAATAAGCGAGTAACTTGAATAAATTATAGATAATTTTAACAAATTTTGTTGAATTTTACTGGTTCTTATTTGCGCTAAAAAAAAATATTGTAAAGTTAAATTTAAATTCCTTCTCTAAGTTAAAACGAATGTCCATACATAACTCCTATCTATATTTTTACGACTGTTGATTTTGCATAATAAATGTCAGTTCTCTAACTGAAAAATTTATAAATCAAATTTATTTTTTCTCTACCGATAACTCAAAATAACTTGTAAGTTAACAATCATTACATATTCTCGAGCAATTAAAAACAATCCGTAAGTCACAGCTAGCAAATTATTTTTAAAATGAAGATGCGTAACTCTAAGATACCGGGCAAAATAATTGATACCGGGTAATGAAGATTGGAAAATATCATGGATACAGAGAATTTATTTAAAATCTACCAATTTAATATAATTCAATAATTTTTCAAAAAAATTTCAATTCAAATTCGACATGGAACACTCATGGAAAATTTTTGAAAATCGGAAAATTATAGATACACGCGTACGTAACGTGAAAAAAAAGTACTTCACAATTTTCCTTAAATCTCTTGAATCGATAAATTTTGACGATTTTCAAATTTGTGGATTTCTGAGTTTCTTAAATTTTATGGAATCTCCTTATTGTAATAAAATTGACCGCTTTTCTCCGGGATTTTCATGAAATATTTCAACTAGGTGTTGGGAATGATGGGATATGAGGCACTATATATTTAACATACATTTGCACAGCGGCACAACTACCGTTTTTAGCAGTACTTTGTAGGAAGAAGAAACAATGAAGGATTTTTTTTTAAAATAATTGGTAAAGTTCTCGATACGGGTTTTTACTGTTGTTTTTTAAACTGAAAATAAAATAAATTTAACAATCATTATAAACATTATAAAAATTTGAAAAAATTTCCACATTACTGACTTTAACCCTTTGCATCCGAACGATGCCTCTCAGTCAGTAGCCTATTCTTTATTTCAACTTGAACGGTGCTTGAGAGGCACTATCACTAATTCTGGTCCTATATACAATATTTAAAATTTCGCACGTATTGCAAATTTTTGGATTGTTGTTGTAGATTATACCTTTTTAAAATACTTTTATGGTATTAAGTAAGTGTATTTATACACTGCACTAATTCAAATATAGGGCTCATAGGGTCATAAAAATAGATTCACATCAGGATGAAATTTATATCAGCGAAGATGAGTTGGATTTGGTGATGTTTAGATCGGTGGATAATATTCTGAATGAAAACAAAGAAAATAGCGATAAAGTCTATCTGACTGGACAACGAAAGATTGAAAGGCACGAAACTGTATATTCTTGAAATACTTGTCCTGAAAAACCTAGGTTAGACCTTGGATAGGCTTCCTAAAATATCACACAAAGGAAAAGTTTAAAGAATAATGTTCACACATTATGTTTGTAGTATGTACAGTATATATAGGATATACAGTATATATCAAAATATACAGGAAATATCAAAATAAAATACTTATATTTAAAATTCTTATGTTTGATTTCTTACAATTATTGGTGCAAAGGGAATTAGTGCAAAGGGTTAAAATACTTTCGCATTTAAATCTGAAATGTAAATTATGCAATTTATTAATGGCTAACGTACGATACATTTGGCAACGTATGATACTTATTCGATAGTTGTTTGGGATTTCCGAAAAAAAAACATTTTAAAATCATTAGCTAGATTTATGTCGAGTGAAAATAGTAGAAATCCTACTACTACAGCGATTTATGCCGATAAGTTCAAATATTTTTATTCATTAGCTACGTTTATGTCGAGTGAAAATGCTAGATAAAACTGATACCGTATTGTAGAAATCCTACTTCTACAACGATTTATGCCGATGAGCTCAAATATTTTTATTCTTTGTTTCACAAACATTTATATCTTTCTTTTCACTATGATGATTGATATTGAAATTGAATTCTTCATTTGTTTAAACCGTGCAGGATTTGTTTAATTTAGTATAAAATCAATTCTAATTCTACATAAAAACAGAATTGAACTGATGCTATATAACAAATTCTGCATGTGTTTATATCGTCGAAAATGCAGCATAATGTGGCATAAGTTCTGCCGGCATAAACGTAGCTATTGTGTTCAATTATTAAATAATTAAATAAAGGTTTAAACTTTAAAAGAAGAAATGATAACACAGATAATTCAAATTGTTGCTAGGGGTTTATGGAAACGCCTTGTGTCGACCTTACATTTTAAAATATTAATTTCTGATTCTACTCTAATCTTCTAAACTAATTTTTTTAGAAGCTATTAAATTATTCAAAGTAAAAAATTGTTACAATTATACATGCAATCGAGTTGGGTCACTTAAAAATAAGGTGATTGCTTATTCTTCTTGTTATGCCAATCAAAATAAGATCGATAGTATAAAAATGTAAGAGATAAATAATATCAAATCAATTGTTCACATCTCGCCGTGTTGGATGAAGAGAGTCACAAGTGCTAAATTTTTGATAAATCTAATTAATTTTTTAAAAATCTTGGAAATCTGACCACTGAATCATGACGATGGTAAACCAAAATTTAGATCTATAATGAAGTAGTTATACGCAATTCAAATTTTTGAAAATCGTCTTGAAAAGTTGGTGCCTCTCAGCATTTATGACGTTCTTCTTCCAACACGGCGATCTAATAAAATAATCTTATTCCTGTAGTAAAAGTAATGCAAATATGTTACTGAAAAATGCAAGATTTTTTATTAGAGTGATACGATATTACACTTGTCCCTTGAAATTCGCGGGGGTTACATTCCAAAAAAGAACCGCGAATGTGAAAAAACCGAGAATAACGTATTTTTTCTTAAAATCGAACATTGAAAACTATATCTGGACTGGTTGGTCGGATTTTGAAAATATTAGTGTCAAATGAAAGATTGTACATTACTTGCAATTCGTGCTTATTTAGTTATTAATTTTTTTCTTCTTCAGAGAATTATCGATATGTAATCAAAAATGACGGGGGACTTTCTAAGCCTATAACTCGTGAATTGACATTCGATTTTGAAAAACCATAGCTCGTCAGTCTTGTATATCTAATCAGTATTTTTTAACTCATCTTATCTTTAACAGGTAGAATTACATAATTTTTTTTTTAATTTTTCAAGACAACTCATTTGAATTATATTTTAATTTTATTTATGTATAAATTTTTAATCCATAAGCGTGAATAATCAAATTTGCGAAGGTCAAACACGCGAATGTCGGGGGAGAAGTGTATATATTATTCTAAACAAAAATTGATAACTTAAAGAATTAACGTCATTCCAAAAATATAGCTAGCTAAAATATCTGAGCCCGGCCACAAGTAAAAATTTCTCAATGAATAATTCCGAATCGAGTACGGCAATATGTGCGGCTCGACCAATCAATGCATTAGCCGTATGTGGTAATGCATGGTGTACGTCAAATCGGGCAATTGTTATTTCTGGCCTCGCTAGCATTGGAGCAATGATATTGTGGGTCATTTCACTAAAATTATAATTAGTAATTCAAAATTTAATTAATTTTGCGAGAGAAAATTGATGTATTTAACAAACCGATAAACGGTTCCTAAATTCGATGAATCCCGTATAGCCGCTTTACATAGTTCCAAACGAGCCGAATGTGGTGGCACATAGCGATCTTGACTCGAACCGCAAAGTAATACATTTTTAAAATGATGTAAAGTACTCTTTTGACTTAGGCGATATAGGAAACTTTGTCGTAAATCTGTTGAATCGCGTAAACAGAGCTGTAATAATGATCCAGATTTTTTCCACTTTTGCATAAACCACATTCCTTGAAAAAACGATTAATAAAATTACTTAAATTTGTGAAACCTGCATTGCCATTACGACTAGATTTTCAAAATGTATTCTCAATAACCAATAAAATAATTTTATTAGAAAAAGTACAAGTTACATAATGTTTGGTATAGTATATCAAGCGATATCGATTGATATTTATGTTATATATTGCATTTAATGAAAACATACATGATGGGTAAATAAATACATGATGCAGAGTTGAATTTTTCACTTATAGTAGGAGAGCCCAAGCGGGGAATTTAGGATTGACTCGAGCGCATCAGATAAACATATGGGAGATAACTTACACCCTATTGAGTACCTCCACCATATCTAAACGCTCGATATAGGGCCGCGCGTGTAGGGCAGCCGATCAGCCCTGGGAGCTTTTTAGCCGATAGCGAGTCGAGGCGAGTAAAAAGTCATACATATTTTTTTCTGCGCAGTGTATTTTTAATCGACTCGACTCGACATCGAATAAAAAATTCCCTGGGTAGGTTAGTAAAAAACAATCGACGGTTGGATATACTCGTGTGAGATTAAGGTGTGGTGGGTTAATTACATACTGAAAAGTGTGCATTTCAATAATCTGATGATTTGAACGTGACGTAAGGGAGTGGCAGGGTCACATTGCATTTTTTTTGCATTTTCAAAAAGCTACTAGGAGCTTGCGTGACATGCGAATCGTCAGTTTGGTGAATGAGAGCTTCGTTCGGGTTCGCTTAATATCCCCTCGGAATATCAGACGCGCTCAAGTAAATTTGCTTTTCTAATTTTTAACCATTCCGTACGGTAGCCCCCACCATGCAAACCGGCAGATTAACTACCTCCGTCATCAGAGACATCATTGGGACATATACACTGTCAATATCTGACGTCCTTGAGTATTTCAAAATGGCGATTTTTTTCGCATTTTTGAGAGTGTGCAGACGCTCCCCCCACGGGTGAAACTGTATAGGGGAGAAGTCCCGTAACGCCGGACGGCACCTAGTACCGGACACCGCTAGTATCTGACAACCTAAAAACAATATGTATATTTCCTTTACGTCGTTCGAACGTGTACAGTGGACATAGTTGTGGGGATATGACATGAACGGCTGCGCGCATCCGCACGTTGCCGTTAGGCATTTTTCGTTTGAGGCTGCATAAAGTTGTGTCGCAGTTAATTTCCGCCTGCATATATTGTCTGTCATAGATTGTTCTACTGTTTAGTTTTTCATCTGAGATTTTTGTTGGTATGTATTTTTTCTATTAATGAACAGTGGAAGTTAATATACTTACGAATTAACACATAATGTATCATTTAGTCGTTCATGTCGGGTCCCTAATACCGGACACTCGACTTGTCCCCTAATATCGGACACTTGCTTGTTTGCTTATTTCTCTTATCTCTATTATTTAACCAACCGATACTGTCGTCGCTGTTTGTTCTGCTTCAAACCAGCCTGAACCATAAGTCTCTCCTGCTAAACTTCAGCCTGCTGCACTCGTTCGTTCTACAAGCAAAGACGAAGTATTTACTAACATACAAAAAGATACCATTCTTTCACCAGTCCCAAATGCTGTTGCGAAACGTGTTTCTTCACAACGTCGAAAGGCTCAGAGAAGTGAAATTTGAGAGAGAAAGGCTCAGAGAAGTGCTATCTTCGTCTTACAGGATCACGCTCGAAGAAAAAGAAAATATCAAATTGTTAAAGACAAAAAAAAGAGAGCCTGGTAACAAGCAACAACCTGCTACACCAAAAATATCTAAGAAAACTGCAGAGGCAATGGCCGTTTTTCGATTGGAGCACGTGAGGCAACAAAAAACAAAACGATATGATAGCATTACGACATTATACCTTGAAGATATAATGAGGACTGAATTCAGTGCTGCAACTGTAAGAAATGGGTTCATGAGGCATGCGCATATGTTCTTGAGTGCTCTGAAGAATATATTTGTGATCACTGTAAGTTTTAATAATTTTTTTATAAGGTTTTCTGTTTGTACTATTAGTGTTGGGTACTAGGTGCCACCTTCCCGACTACAGTTTTTAATACTTAATTTAAAGATATTTTTCTATTAATATTACATTAAATAATTATTTGAAATGTTATTCTATTACTTAGAATATGCCAAAGTTAATTATAAAAATAAAAAATATTGAAGTTTCTATTTATTTTATGGTTTTATTAACGAGTAAACCTTAAGTGTCCGCTACTGGGAAACTTCCCCCTACATCATATAAACTTTTTTTCTTTCCACCATCTAATCTTCAAAATCCAATAGGTCCCCACGACGTTCGAGTAAATTCACATTTATCATCGTCGGCTCCCCTACTATTATCCCACTCTGTCGTATATAGAAGTAGAGTATGCAATTAGAGAAATATTGAGTTATATTTAGTGAAAATATACGTAAAATGTATTGAAGAGTAATAAACATAAGAGTTCGCTTGTATTTTTTTTGTGAGGAGTTACGTTTATTTATGATTATTTTATTGTGTATGAATATAAATGTTGGTCCGAATCTCAACGTTGATGCTACTATACGACTTACCCATATTAACTAGACCACTCGAGTTGTATAATGTTCCTAAATGTGGTCCAGATAATGATAGGAATGTATGAAGTTTTGGTAGCAGTCCTCGCATTTGTGGGCGTGCCAATGCAGATCGTACAATTATTGTTCCTAACGAATGCGCTACAAATGATATTCGCATAGGATTTAAACCGCATGTTTCGATGTGGTACAAAATTTCAGATACCAAACTACAAATAAAGAAAATCAATGATAAAATTAAATAAATTTGAACAGAATATAAATCTACCGATCAGTCATTGTATCAAAATCCGAAAAAGTATCACCCTGATTTCTTTCCGACATTAAAAATTCCAAATGTGCTCCAGGTAAACCTAATTCCAAATAAGTCCGTACCAAACGTAAATCTGCCGAATTTCCGTCCAATCCATGAACACAAATAATTAAATGTAATCCGTTCGGTGAGAATGGTCGATATTCATCGCTTATTTGAAAATACGGTAATTCAGATGCTAATTTCGTAAAATCTGAATAAATTTGTCCTGAATAGTTGATTTGGCTACGAAATTCTTCCCGACACTTTTCAAATTCCATCAACGGTAATGTTGGTCTTTGTTGAATTTCATTCAGTTTCTTAGGTCGATTTTTCTTGACGGATCGTCGTTCATCTGATCGATTGATTATTGATTGTGGAGAACAAGTTGCCATAGTTGTGGTTGTTGTGGGATAACTATTCGTCACACCAACTGTCAATTCATTACTACTTTGAGATTTTGTAATAGTTTTTTGTTGCTGAACGGCTTCATAAATATGATATAATGGATTATCGACAGCTCCAATCGGTTGTTGTCGAATGGGTGAGATTGACTTTTCATTGGTATCAACGACGTTTTGTATAATTTGTGGTGGATCTCGAAATTCGTCTGGTGGCAATGGAGCATCACAAAATTGTTGTGGCGGTGGTAGTCGCAATTCCTCCATTGTTTCAGCCGTTAGACTTGAAAGATCGAATTCGGATTTCGATTTTTCGGCATTACGTATTGATGATCTTTTTGTCTTTATATCCAAAGACATTTGTTGCATGTCTTGTAGGATGCTAGGCCTATTATTTTGACGCTTTATCTCTTTTTGAATGTATGGATGAGCTCCATTTAATACGGGCGGAGTCTCAATCCATTCATTTTCGGTATTTATATTAGTCGGTGGTCTTTTCATTTGACCGGGTTGTAGTTTTACGGTAACTGTAGATATTTTTTTATGAATCGGTATCAGTCCATTTATCGGTTTATCTTTATTACTAAATGAATTTGTTTGATTAATATTCGATTTCGTTTGCTCGTTTAATAATTTCAACAATTTAATACGTAATTGTTCCCCATTTAATACTTTATGCTGTTCATCCCTTAATGTTTCTGGACTTGAAATTCCTGAACTCTTCCGACTCGATACCCAACCACTTTGTTCGCTTAACGATGACGTTGAACTACTATTCGGACTTAGTCGACGTTTAGCTATTGGTGATGAACCGAATTGTGGCGGTGGTGGCGGTGCTAGATTTGGTAAACTTTCACTAAAGTTAGCTGTTGTGTCCGCTCGTAGATCTTCCAATTTAAATGGTACACTGGCCGATGATAATAGTCTCCTTTGATTTTTCCGGGATTCATCATCCGAACTATCCGAACTGCTGGAGCTGCAATTTTTACCATTTCGAGTTGGTTTTATATATGGAATTCCACCAATCCTTGCCAGTTCTAGGGATCGATTGGATAACGCAATATTTTGACGAAGAATTAGGGTATGGGAAGAATTACTTCTCGGAATTGAATTACTTGAAGATTGTTGTACCGATTGACATTGATTTCCTGCCGGATGACTAGTTCGTTGATGTCTTTTTTTCATTCGTATTGGTGGATATGAATTTCTAGGAGGTATGCCGATACCAGATCCTTTAGGTAATGAATTATAGTAAGTTGGACGTGACTCTTTATTTAATTTCGTATTTTGTCTTTTCATCTCGTGAAGGAAATCTTTGGTCGCAAAGGAATTTTTTCGATTCAAATGTGTTGTTCGGTTCAAGGTGCTAACACCTTTATCGTTGTTCTTCAACAGATCATGGTTAATTCCATTATTTATGGGACCCATAATTTGATTGATTGGCGAGTAAATATGGAATTTCTTCATCGGATCTGAACCAGGATTTTTATATTTTTCTCGAAACTCATTGATATTTTTAAGCAAATCCTGCCCATGGTAAGAAGCATGACCGTTCGCTCTTGGCATCCCATTATGGGTAGTAAATTGACAATGTTTTTTTTCTATTTGATTTGGATACAATTTGGTATGGTGACTCAATACCGAGGAATCAGTACCTGGTACCATACGTGGTAATGTAGATGTTTCTAGTTGATCCAATGATTTACTATGTCGGGTCGGTAGTGTTCCACCTATCACATTACATGTGTCGTTTCGTTGATGATTATTATTAAAATGATGATGGCAAATTGTTTTTGGTTGGGATGGATCCAATATCGTTGAAACAGAGTGTCTGGAAAGGGTTCGTTGCATCATACCGTTATGGGCAGCGGGTGCAATCGATAAGCTCGCTTGTAAAATTTCACCACCTAATGCAAACCGGGGTGTCATGACACCGATAAAATTATTCCGATCGATTGTATATGCTTGGGGATTATAATTGGGAATAATTCTACAATTGCATTCTGTACGGCAATTCGATAAGTTGAGTACAGGCGATATTTCAATAGGAGGTTGAACTTCAACGTTTGGCACAATTTCAAATCCATTTACATGTGGATCTAAATATTATTTCATTTAAAATTGAGAATATTATTTGGTATCGTAGTTAATTTAGTTATTAAATAGAATAAAATAAAAATCTTAAACAATTTATTACCGCTACCAGTTCGATGCTTCATGTACTCAGGTGAATCCTGATACCGATCCTCAAAAATTAATGGTAATGAATTCGAGTCACCATCTAATGGATTGCAATGTACCGGTAATGGTGGTAGTGCTGACATATATCGAGATCGTCGGGCCATCTCCGAAACGGCTACATAATTTTGATAATTTGTGTCATAACAACCTGTAGCCGATTGTCTTGGATTTTCCATAACAAAAAAACCTTCGGAAAACCGTCGTACACGCAACGTATGGTGTTTTTTGGCCAACAGATTATGGACAGCAGGCTGACTGGCAGCCGATAAAACTCGACGCCAAAACAATATACATTCCGCACATAATTGTGCTATATCAGAATTAGCTCTTGCAGAAAAATCCTCCTCAGTATCAAGTAACTGATTATAATTTAAAGAATAAGCTGTGAAATTGTATGAATTTTTGAAATTTAAGTAGATTTCTTACTTTTGCATGATCGGCTAATTTTTTCAGTCTTTCAATACTATCATTACTTCCGGTTGGAGATAAATTAAACAATACAGTCCATTGATGCGGCAATACGGTGCTCAATTCATCCAGGCAACATTTCAACGATTCCAATGCATCCAATAACAAGGCACAGATTTCCTTGTGCACCTGACGTGCATGCTCTAAGCGACTGGCAGCGCCACCGCTGCATTTGGCAGCGTTCCCAATTTGGGGACCGAAAAATATTGCTTCCAACGGTCCCGGTGACATTGTGCCGCGGCAATTTAATTTTCCGCCGCCAATCCATGGTTTTGTACTTCGCGGAGCGCTTGAAGAATGTGGTAAAGAATATGGTATTAGTTATTAAAAATTTATAATATATAGTTATGTTATATATAGTTTTTTGGCTTTCCTGGAAAACATGTTTGTTTTCAAATAATTTAAATTTATTTTAGAAAACTCAAAAGTTAGCTGGCAAGATTATAGCATCCGTATTTTGTGACGCGCATGGTATTTTGTTCATCGACTATCTTGAGAAAGGCACAACAATAAATAGCCAATATTTTATACCAAGAGTCGGCAACCTCTCTAAGCTACGGGTCAAAATCCACCAAAATATTAGTATTAAGAAGACCTTTCGGGTCAGTGGTATTTTCATTTTTAAAACAGTCTTTTTTGGTGAATATGATGTCTCCCAAATCCTTCACTGCTAAAATGCTTGATAAAATTATTAAAATAGAGCAGTGGCATGCGGTCAACGTCTCCATAAGATGTGCAGAATTTGTGTGCAGATTTGTTCGATCGGAAAAAATGTAAAAACGCAAAAAGTTAGCTAAAAACTTTAACAGTTAGCTAAAAACACGAAAATTAAATATTTCGAAATAGTTGAAATTTATCTATAAGAAATATCAAAAATTCGGAAGGACTCAAACCGAGAAATTTGAATATCGGACATCGCAACATAAGATCCGGATTTTTCCCAATCGGGGAATATTTTCTTCGGATCCAAATAAATGTAATAATGCAGGAAGCTTCTAAATTGAGTTGAGAAAAAAGTACAAAAATATCAAAACTAAATATTTCGCTCAAAAGCTCAGCAAAAATTGAAAAGCTCGCAGAACGCTTAATTTTCTAAACCTCATTTTTTTCATTTTAAAATCTATTTTCTATCCAAACAACGATACTTTAATGAAATTTGAATTAGTTTCCAAAATAAAGCTTGTAAAACCGCGAAAGCTCGTTGAAAGCTTAAAATTAAAATGTTATTTACATAATTTGGAATCGAATTTTTATCCGATTCATTAAATTTAAATGGAATATGGAATTTTGGCAGAAAGCTTCTTCAAGTTATTAAAAGCACAATTTTTTAAGTTTTAAGCTTTAAGTTTCAAATTTAATTTTGATCGTTTAAAAATCTATTTTCTATCCAGATACGATCTTTTAACAAAATTTCAAATTTTTCCAAAATGAATGTTTCAAAATGTTATTAAATAAAATAATTGGAGTTAGAAATTTGCAGCAATAAAAATTGGTTACGATTTTGTTGTTATTTCAAATGTGCTCTACACCTTCTGCGCATTAGGTTCTTCTATAGAGTATTATATATTAATTGACACTCTCTTTTCAGAACTCAAATGGGTCACTGAAATTATCAAATGGGCCACTCGGTGATCCGCGGGTCATAGGTTGGCGACCCTTGATATATATTGCATACATCCATACATTGCAATATTGGATCGATTGAGTGTAGAATTCAAGAAAAGAACGGCCTAACATGCTAAAGAAAAGAGTGCTGTTCCACCAAGGCCATGCCCTGTGTAACAATGGTTGTCAAATATCAATAAGTAGTGTGGTGAATAAAAAAATAAATATGATCAGCTGATTCAAAAATCTCACTCTCCTCGTTTCATTCTGAAACCAACGAAACCCGGCTAATAGAAACCCTAACAATATCCTTGCCAAGTTTGAACAGCGTGAAGAATAGTTTTTCTTACGAATTTTAAACAATTTTTTTTTTATTTCGTAATTGATTTATTTATTGAAATTAGTACCCTTCGAACGGCATGTTTTTTGTAAATGGATGGAAATGGCTCGTGTATGTTTTCCAATATTGCATATTTATTATTGTTATAACAAACGCACGAAAGTAATGAAATAAGAATTTATTATTTCCGGAAAAAAATGAAAATTATATGTCAATTATTATTAATATAATTTATTATTATTATTATAATCATTATGATTATATATTACAAAATGTAGTTACGCTGGCTCATAAAATATATTTTGAAATAGATGAGGAGTTTCGGATAAGGCGGTCATTACGTTAAGCGTGTGTGCAATCATTCCACAAAGTCTGTATTCTTTAATGTAAAATAGGATGTATCGATATTGAAATTTTCGAAATCGGTCATGTGGTAACGAATTCTTTGAAAATAAAATTTTTTTATGTCGCTTTCGATTTTCTCCAGAAATTTGTAGGTTCTTGGCAAATTTTAAAATAGGCTGAGAGTTACTAACACAGCAAAAATTAATTCCACAGAATGACAGTAAATTGAATTCTAGAGAAAATGCAAAAAATTCCTTTTTTAATATCTTAGCATTTTATATAAATTACCGGTTTTGTATCCCCAATTCTCCCCATAAGGAACGACACACTCTAATGCCCAAAAATTATTAGTTGTTGAGTTTCAAAGTCAGGTATATCCATTTTATTATATTTGAAATAGTCAACGTCAGGGCAGATATTTTAAGCATTTACGAAAATATGGGATATTTTAATATAAAAAATAAAATATAATTAATTATTGTATTTTTTTAAATTGTTAATTAATAATATATGGATTTCCCTTACAAATTCAAGCCCATTTACATTTTAATTACATCTTTGTATTGTGATGTTAAACAAAACTTGTAAATTGAAACTTACTTTTATCAAAATATTTAACTACATCAAGATTTTTTTAAGTAATAATTTTTCTTATTATTCTAATATTTCAAAATGGGCATACCAAATTTTGAAGCAAAACGATTCATATCATCTCTACATATTTTATAAGTTTACATAGGTATATGGTATAAATAATGAATCGATAAGAAATTTGCTAAGCAGCAAAAGGAAAAGCTGTTTGGTGAAAGAGGCAAAATAAGTAAAATAGAAAAAAAAGACGAAGAAAAACATTGAACGAAAAGGAAATATATAAAATGATGTCTATTGAAAGGAAAACATAAAAAGCCAAACGTTCAAAATAGAAAATTGTCGAAAATTGTGATGACAGGCAATACGTTGGAGTTTATGTTTTCCCTTTAGTTTTGAACTTTTTCTCTTTTAAACTTCAATTCATTGTATATTAAATACGTTTGCACATACATTCTCATATCTTTATGTTGTCTTATCATATCTTTTAGGTATGTAAGGTATATTTTACATATAATTGTATTCCAGAATATTAAGTGTACAAAAACGTTACGGTACCATATCAAGTATTATGCAATCTAAGGATAATATTTTTTATATTGATACTTCCGACATTCAAACAGCCATTTAGTAGAAATATTGTCTGATAAAAAAACATACTTATTATTGCATACTTTCATCCCCTATATATGTATTTGAAAGAAAGACAAAAAAAAATATAAAATTGATAAAGCTTTTCCCTAATAGCCACCAGTATGAATGGGAAAATATCTATGTCTTCATAAATTTTTTTGTATAATAATAATGTTTCATCCATAGATAAGGGATATAAAATATTATATTTGTAGAAACAATTTCAAATTGTAATAGACAAAGAGATGTTTGATAATGAGAAATGAACATCAATAAATTCAAATTCTATTTTATGTAGGTCGTTTTATATGTCGTCGTTCCCGAGGAAAAATTAACTGTATCCATCGAGAATTGCTAAGAAATTTAAATTTGTACGATTTACGGATCTTTATAGCCTTTGCAAATACACTCTCATTATTTACTCGATATGTCCAATTAATACGAAATATTCACTGATAAATTCATATTTTAAACACCTAACTTCTTCATCACTGCGACCGAAAGCGTTAATAATTCAGTCCGCAATATATCGCTTGCTTATTGCAAGAATGAGATAGATATCTTGAAAAAAGTAAATATTGAGATAGAAAGGTTTTAAGTTTTGTATTTTCTCAAATTCAGTGCAAAATGCA
>JANTOP010007184.1:0-16387 GCA_027564815.1 Symmerus nobilis
CTGTTTTTTTTTCAAAGCTCTCACCTCAATACATATCATATCAAAAATTTAGCCTGGCACACCAGGTGGTTTTCGAGATATAATATTTATAAATTTACATATCTTGGAGGCTGCCGAAGCCCAACCCACCAATGGTGCCTCAGTTGACGTTCACGAGGCTTCTCTATAACATCATATTAACCGTATAAATAAAATCCAGCTATGAAGGTATTGGTCATCAAAATGTGTTGCTGGCTCCAGGACTATATCTTCAATAATTTAACAAATTAGTTGGAATTATAATTACTACTACGCTTTTGCTATTGGTGCTACCTGGCACCACGAACACTTTAATTTAGAATGCTTCACTTTAAATAAAACATTTACAATTGACTTTCAATACTAGATTTAGTTGCTAGACTTTATTTCAAAAACTCAACTGAACTACTAGCAATTTCAGACTCTCTTATTGAAGCTTATAAATTTCTCAGGCAGAAAAAGCAGGTTCTTTCGGATTTTAATTCTGGAATATCAAATAAAAATATTTATATAGAAATAAGAGCATGCAGGTGAATTTAATATATTCTTAGATAAATTATGTAAACTAAAATGTTTTATATCAATCGGTTGGTATTTGAACTCGGCTCGATTCGACTCGCCGAGTACGAGTCTTTAAAATTATTAAAGATTGCTGATCCTGATTTTCCGAATTTTAGTTGAAAGTTCGAGAGAATATACAAGCTTTTTAAAAATATATCTGCTATTTTCCAATCGAATTCCAACATTCAAAATTCTCAAAACAATTTTGACCTTTTCGAAGCAGAACCAAAATTTTTATTTAAAATATTGTGCAAATTTAGTTCCTATTAGTTTATAGGAACCAATTAGACCCGGCTTGATATTTTGCGAGGCCGTGTGCACGACGATTTGTGGGGGTTAAGACAATAGGATAATTGAACATAAGGTCATAAGGACAAGAGGACATAAGGATCTTTGAAAGTGGATATTTCATTAATTCGATCCCGTTTCCACAACACCTAATATAGCACTATATTGTCTATATAATAAATTTATTAAAATATCGACATCTGGTGGCCCGCCTCACCTTGTATTAATTTAAATTATTTCCTATGCTCGTTTAATTTGTGTATTTGATTTGCAAGAGTACTGTAGCGGTCTCAAAAGGATACAATATAAGGATACTATGAATGTTTGTATTTCACATTTTAGAAGAATTACGTAAACTAAAGATTTTATTTTTGAAATCAGAATTGGTAAGTCAGCAAGTGATGTTTACAAAACTTACTAAAGATTCAAAAATTGAAACAGACAATTGTAAGTTTTGAAATATCTCGCCTTATGGCAAAAAGGTGTTGCCTATTTACAGATGGAGATTTCATTAAAGATTGTCTTGAGATAGTTGCTACAAATTTTTACCGGAATCATTCCGCTAAATAGGATGACTGTGCAAAGGAGAATTACTGTAATGTCAGAATATGTGAAGGACCAATTAACATCTTATTCCAAAAAAAAATTGCCTATTTTTCATTGGCTATTGATGAATCAACTTTTATCTCAACATTCTAACAGCTTAGTTGTTAATATTTGCATGTGGAATATCTAAAGAAGATTGAGGTGAGTGAAGAGTTAATTGAAATGAATTCATTGTCAGATCATGCGAAAAATAGTATCACGACTGACTGACTGACTAACAGATATAGAATTCCACTATATAATCGGCCAGCAAAGCTTGTGCCCTAACAAACTTGAATTTGAGCATGTCATGAACGTAGTGGTTTCTACAATTATTTTTATAAAATCCCGTGGTCTTAATCACCGACAGTTTAAAAAGTTTCTTGAAGACATTGAGACCGAATATGGTGAGATAGCTAAGTCGCGGTAAAACAATGCATCGGTTTTTTAATTTTCTTTGGCGGACCTCGCATAAGTTGATCTAAAATTCTAAAGTATTACATTGTGTGACTTCCTGTCATTAATAGCGCAAGTTAATGCTAACAGCTGGATCACAATTTAAACGGTATACTAATTTTAGTGGTTTTTTTTATTATAATTGCCAAGGAGCTGGAGTTTCTGTTGCGAATTCTGAAGAATATATTCGAATAATCCAAATTTGTCAATTTTACGGAAATTTTAATTTAATCGACAAAATTTGGAAAATTGCACGAAAATAATACCATTTGATAAAAATCTAAAAAGCGTATGAAAATTAAGTTTCTTTTTTTAATTTCAAAAATTGAAAAATTCTCGATGCAGTATTTGAGAAAATTAAAGATAATTTGTAATTTTACCAAATATGAAATTAATCGAGATGAAATTTATGTTAGAAATATTTTTATTCATTTCTTTTTGGTCTATTTTTCGGAAAAATCCAAAATAATTTTTCAAAATTGAAAATACCAATATGCCAGTCCCTCCGCTATGCCACCAAAAATATCAAACAATTAATACTTTTGCATCTAATATGGAATTGGAATTTTGTGGCAATTTTGTTACTTTTTCAATTACTGTCCCAATGTTTTTTCAAAAACTAAATTTTAGCCAATATTTCAGCGGATCATGTAAATAAGTTTGAGGTTATTAATATAACTTTAAATAGAATGAAACGCATTGGTGAATCATTATTAATTCATAATTTTCAAAATTTAAATATTTTATATTTTATGTATCCATAAGGCCAGTCAAGGCCCATATATGCCATTTATATTTAATGTGTCATCCTATTGCAGCAATCATGGCTTCAATTCTTCGTGGTATACAATGGACGTGGCCTTAGTTGCAGGTGCTCAATCGGGTTTAAGTCATGCGATTGGGGGGCACCCGTCATTTTTCCATCAATCCGACATATATTTCCGACCCCATTACGTACCATACACCCCCAAATCATTAATAAGCCGAAGAAAGTTGGTGTTTATAAAAATTCTCGGTCTGGATTACCCCCTTTCCACAATTTTCTCTACAACTTTTGGTAAAATATTGAAATTTCATAAAATTTGGAAATTTGAACAACATTTTTGCAGTTTTTTAATTTTAGAGTTTTAAATTAACTGGTTTCTAGTTTTTTTTATATTTGCCGATGTTCACACAATTCTGTCGATTTATCAAATACATAATTCAGTTTTCATAATAAATTTTCTAATTCTCCAAAATTCATCGTTAAAATTTCTAAAAATTAGATTTAATTTAGAAGTTCAGGTTCTATGAATTTTTAATTTATTATGGGTGGAATGAGTTGCAGGCGAGCGCTTGCGGAGATTATCTGAACGTGATTTTATAAATGTGAACAATCAAAACATAATTTTACTAATTTTCTAAACATTCTTCAAAATTATAACAATGAAAATTAAACATCAAATTCGGATAGAATTTAAAGGTATACAAAATAACTGTTTGTAAATATTTTATTTTATTTATTATTTATATAATAATTTATTAATTATAATTAAATAAAGAAATGAATAAAAAATAAAAATGTATTTATTAATTTATACAGGTTTGCCCCGTTTCTTCGGCATTAAAAATTATTTTATAATCGGAAATTTCTTGAAGAAGTGAAATTTTGTTGTTTTCATATGAAAATGATTTATATTGTTAGATGCATTCAAATTGGTATATTGACTGGAATTTCTCGACAAGAAATGAGTCCACATATTACGAAATCAATGATAACGTCCAACTTCTAACCTTCTAAACACAGAATCTTGACTGCATCCAAATCAATCCTAGATAAAGAATATTAATTGAAATAAACGACACAACTTTTCATCGAAACTTAATATGATTCGTTACAATTTAATTTTAATACATTCCGGATATTTGTCGTAACAACAGAATCATCAATCTTTTTCAAATGTAAATAAACTTTAAATAGTCTAAATACTAAATCTTTCTAATATAATACCAAATCCCTATAACTACAATGGAAATTCTGTTTATTGTTTGAACACTTTTCTTTTCTGCTCCGGGTTTTTCTCTTATTCTACTTATTTTGCTCGCATTTATGTTACCGAATAAACAAAGAAATTCAATGTTTATAAAACAATAAAAAAAATTTGTTGAGTGAATTTCCTAAGCAATTTAAAAAGAAGGCAAAATGTAAAGGAAAAAAAAATATCCCCGGAATAAGCTAAACACTAAAGAATAAATTAACACTATAGAAATTGTATAAATTTATCTGAAAGCACATGGTAATGAATGTATGGTATGAATAGACAGTGGCGTGCGGTTAATATCTCCATAAGGTGTGCAGAATTTTATTAGTTTACTATTATTTATCTTCAAATTAGTTGAGGGAAAATACAAAAATATCAAATTAAACTTTTCGTAAAAAAGCTCAGCAAAAACTTAAAAGCTCCCAGAAAGCTTTATTTTCCGAACTATATTTTTTTCGTTTTAAAATCTATTTTCTATCCAAATAATGATCCTTTAACGAAATTTCAAATTTTTCCAAAAAAAAAGCTTCAAAACTCTTGAAAGCTCATTTAAAGCTTGAAATTAAAATGATTCTATTGTATATAATTTGGGATTGAGTTTTTATCAGATTCATTAAATTTAAATAAAATATGGAATTTTCGCAGAAAGCTTACCCAAATTATTAAAAGCACAACGAAAGCTCTAAGTTTCGAACTTAATTTTTTACGTGTAAAAATCTATTTTCTATCCAGATAACGACCTTTCAACGAAATTTCAACTTTTCCAAAATAAAGCTTTAAAAATATCGAAAGCTCCATTGAAAGCTTAAAATTATAATGTAATTTTATATAATTTGAAATCTTATTTCTACGTTGTAAAATCTATTTTCTATTCAGTATCCGGTCCTGTATCAAAATCATATATTTATGCAAAATTCAGGCCGATAGATGAATTTTTACGATTTTGTTGATATTTCAAGTGTGCTTTGCGCCTCGGGCGCATTAGACTGCACGCCACTGTGAATAGATGATACATCTTATATTATTTATTGTTCATCTTTAATACATTATGCATTTGGTAAGAGAAACATTTAGAATTGATCATCTGGCAAAGAGTAGTTGTGAGTGGTTGATTACTATAAAAATTCTTTGTGATTTTTATTTATTTTATTGGCGTGTTTTTGATTTGTTAGTGTTAACAGAGAAACAAGCGCACAACAAAAAAATCACCATTTGAATGAAATCATCTTCCCATTTGGCTATTACAATAAGGAAGAATAGCGCCTTGAGAAATGCAGGGGATTGAACCGGTTTTTAAGTGACCTGTTTGATTTGATACGTAGGGAGGTATTTTCAACAGTAAACTGCAGATAATATTATATAATATATAAATCCGCCGTCAAAAAATTAAGGCAGTTTTCTGTAAAAAGTTTAATTTATTTTTAAAAAATTAAATATATTTCTATAGGTATTATAGGTATAGGTTTTATAGGTAGGTAGGACTATCTCCAAAGGTATGCGGTTGGATATATAAAGGGAGTTTTCTTTGCTTAGATATAACTAACGAAAGGTTAACTGTCGAACGAGCTGTAACACTGCGCTTACTTTTTGATATTTATGACCAGTATTCTCTGACAAATCATCATGAATAGACTCACGCTTGAACAACGCCACCAAATTATCCAACTTATAGACGACCTAGTGATTTTTATGGCGGACATACTCGTCCATCTGAGCAAGCCATCCATCGAACTGTGGGTAGATTACATACCACATAATTGATGCAATAACATCAACCTGTGGAACTAATATTCTTACTGAATATCGCCGCTATAAACGATAGAGAGACAAGAGACCCTACAGACTCCTTTACATCCAGAAAAATGCACCGTTCGGTGCGGTTTATACGCTGGTGGTGGTATCATCGGACTTTATTTCTTCAAAAATGCCGGCTAAGGCATTCAAGAGCGGAGCTCGCATTACGGAGAATGGAGTTGGCCTACAAAGCCTCGATTATTTCATCTTTCGAATAAAAAATTAATCTTAATTAAAACTTAATTTTTGAAGTGAAACTTCTTTGCGGAGGAAACCAAAAGTTGATGTAACGGAAGTTGGTTGGACGATCGGTTTGCCAGCGTTTAGAAATATTTCTATACCGAAAATAAAGAGGAATGTATTCCATAGCGAAAATAAATGTCGGTGCAGAGTGGAGACGCCAAACACTGAATTCAGTCTGCATTTGGCTTGCCAGTCGTATCGAAATCAGAGAATTTAAAAATAACATGAATGTCAACAAACTGAGAGAGAAAAAAATTACATGTATTTTATATGGGACTGAATCCTCTCCAAACGTGTCCGGCTGAAGTCAGCATTTGGCTTGCCAGTCGTTTCGAAATATTTCCATACCGAAAATAAATACTGAAGTCAGACATATCCAGACATCAAAACCAGTTAAATTGAGGTAGGAAATGCAGGTGCAGTGTGCATACGCCAAATACTGAAGACAACATTTTTTCTGTTACAGGGTGACCCAAAAAAAGTTTCTTTTAAAGGGTGACCCAACAATTTTTTACGTGATAATTTTTTTCTCTCTTACAGGGTGACCCTAATTTTTCCCTTACAGGGCGACCCAAACACTTTTTTCTCTTACAGGGTGACTCAAAACTTTATTTCTTACAGGGTGACCCAACATTTTATTTCTTACTGGGTGATTCAAAATTTGTTTTATTAAAGCGTGACCCAAAAATTTTTTCCTCTTACAGGGTGACCCAAAAACCATTTGTACCCAAACTATTTCTCTCTTAGAGAGTAACCCAGAATTTTGTACCAAAATCGATTTCGACCCAAAAACGAAACACGAATTTAATTAAATTGTCCAAAAGCAGTGTGGTAAGCGCACATGTTTTTTTTGTATTATTTTTTACAATTTCAATTCTATCAGTCCTAAAAAACATCATTTATTAGCATGGTCCAGTTAGTCCAGTTTTGGTGACCGATAGTAATACTCAAATTTGCACAAAGGCAGCTAGCACATGATCAAAGATTAGGCTGCCTAAGTATCAGTAGTGTCCTTAGAATGATTGCCACAGCAGGTCTTAAGATGTTAATCTGCTTACTTCGTCCAAATATTATGGTAGAGACTGAGGCATAATGTTCGGCTCTGAAATTAACAAAATTCAAGCTTATGGAAAGATTGAAGATGAAGATGCGGGCTAGGATAGAATCCTACTTGAGTTCTTCGATAGAAAGTTCAATATCCCTACTGAAGGTGAAATAAGTAACGATATTTTGGTGAAATTTCTTAAATCGCTACGCAGATGGCGATAGACCTCGTAATGATTTAGGAATGTTGTTTCCGAGGAACAAGTATTTATAGTAGTTGCCTGAAAGATGATGAAACTCCAGTTCATTTCATATATGCACATTTCGCATGTCACTTCAAGATTTGTGAAATCGGATATTTGGTAAATGTTATCTAACAGACGATGCTATTAGACATGTGAACCTGAAGAAATTGTTGACCTTTGCTAAAGGGTCCGAACGGTTTTAGAATAGGAAAACGATTTGTACTACAATGGTATCCTTGGTAAAACTTGGTAGACACAATCGAGCTCTGTTCTTACATGGAAAGTTATTTATTTTTATAAAAATTGGATGAAAAATTCATGAAGGTGCGATTAGAGCCATTCAACCCATATGTAACCGTGTTAAACTCCAGAGGAACAATTTTTAGTGGCGTCAGCACACAAATCTCGAAAATCGCTACTATAAGGTCACTGTAACAAGACAATCATTACTAGAGCATTGTAGGATGACACAGTGATATTACATCGGTGTGTTTACAGTGTCGATAGAACAAGAAGTCACTGAATGCTTATGGTGCCGATTTTATGTATAAAAATGGGGGCCATTTGTCAAATGGCAGAGGTGACATGTATGGTACATACAAGTAATTTTACGTGTGAAATTTTATGATATTCCAATTAGTTTACCTTCTAAATTGATTTAATTATAATCAATTATTTTTTGATTACATTTAAATCAACTAAATTAATTTCCATATCACGTCCACAGAAAATCAATCTCACGTAATTCCATCAGGGATTACGTAAAATTGACATTTAATAATAACAGAACGCAGAGGAAAAAAAAGGTTCTCCCCATCTATATGCTTGCAACACAAAAATATTTTAATTATGTGTCGGATGATGTGTGTTGTCATAATGTATCTAGTATTTGTGGGTTATCGTCCCAACAGAATGAAATTTGAAAAAAAAAACGAAAACATATTCACATAGTTTTTTTTTCATTCGCCCAGAAAATGCCATATGGTTTTCGGATGAACGTCTGGTTTTGGCATAATTTTCCAGAAACTATGGGGATTGTGGGTACGCAAAGATATCATAAATTACCAAATAGGCATAGGAGAGAATTTTAAAATAAACAATTTATTAATGTTAGAGAAAAAAACGTAAAAAAAAATTTTTAATAAAGTGATTATATCCTCAAAGGTATACCCGATATGTTAGGTTTGCCTACTGAAGTAGTTTCTTGGGTAATCTTCGAGAACAGTTGCGTTTTAATCGAATAATTTTAAATTTCAATTGATGATGTGAGATACGATTAAGTCGAAAATTATGTAAATTTTTTGCAACTCAACTTAAACCAGATATGGAAGGAGTGGCGTGCACTCAACATCTTTACGAGGTGTGCAGCATTTTAAGATCCCTTAACCAAATGTTACAGCCTTTATCATACATATGCGGTTGGTTTATTCAAAAGAACATTACTCAGTGCTATTAAAGGGGTTTTCAATAAGGGCGGGTCGTTGTTGGCAGCCTGTGGCGGCCATGTTGATTCAGCGGCGCCTATCTAACCTATTATTTATTTTTAAGTTATAGATTCCAAATCACCATGACAAGTTACACGTCCAAATAATAAAACTGTATTATCAAAATGAGTGTTCGTTAGTGCAAACTTTGAGCGCGTTGTCCCTATTTTATGGTACACGCGGTGGCCCTTCAAAGTCGACTCTCAAACGTTTGGTAGCCAAATTCGAGACGACCAGTTCGGTAAACAATCATTCAACAACCGTACATATCCCAACACATATCGAAGCTGGCCATGAAAGTGTGCAGTAAACCCGCGGCAGTCAATTCCTCGACGTTCACAAGAACTTGGTGGTGAATGGTGAACTTGGCATTTCGCCGACTTCAACTTGGTGAATTTTGCATGGGAACTTGGGCATACACCCATACAAGTTCCAACTGACCCAGAAGATCAAAGTCATGACAACGCCGTTATTTCGATGCCGAGGTTTCGGAGCGTTTGGAAGAGGACCCCAATTTTAGTCATTTTTGGATGAATGGCTATGTTAACAAGCAGAATTTCCGTATATGAGACGACACCAACCCACACGAAGTTCATGAGGTATCAATGCATTCACAAAAAGTTACTGTTTGGTGTGGATTTTGGGCCTATGGCGTCATTGGTCTGTACTTTTTCGAAAATCACGTTAGTGTGGCCATCACCGTTAACAGCGAGCGCTACAGAACGATGATAACCGATTTCTTTTCGCCCAAATTGAACGATTTTCTTGTGGGGTTATCTAAAGTCTCAGGTCTATGCCAATAAGCCGCAATCGACCGGTGCCCTTAAAGTCAACATAACCCCGGCCATCGCTCAAATTCAGCCGGATTTATGCAGCAGAATCATTGAGAGTTAGACAACTCGGATCCGTGCCACCTGGAGAAGCCGCGGCGGAGATTTCAACGATATTATCCACACGTAATGGCATACATGGTCCTTTTAAATAAATAATTTTGTTAATAATTCACACACAGCTTGTTTTATTCCATTTTATCATCGACTCACCTTTATTGAAAGGCCCTATACTATAGTGCCGATGTCGGACACCACGACATTTGATCCTGTCTTCCCGATTATTTTATTCGGATCCAAAAAAAGAAATGTAATGATGCAGGAAGTTTATAAATTACTTGAGGAACAATACAAAAATATGAAAACTTAACTTTTCGTACAAAAGCTCTACAAAAACCTAAAAGCTCCCAGAAAGTTTAATTTTCTGAACCTTATTTTTTACGTTTTAAAATCTATTTTTTATCCAGATAACGATCTTATAACGAAATAACAAATTTTCAAAAAAAAGCTTCAAAAATTCCGAAAGCTCACTAAAAGCATAGAATTAAAATCCCTTTTTATATAATTTGGAATCGAATTTTTATCCCATTCATTAAATATAAATGAAATATGAAATTTTCGCTGAAAGCTTATCCAAACTATTGAAAGCGCAGCGAAAGCTCTAAGTTTGGAAGTTAATTTTTAACGTCTAAAAATCCAATTTCTATCCAAATAACGGTCCATCAACAAAAGTTCAACTTTTTCCAAAATAAAACTTAAAAAATCTTATAAGCTTTTTGAAAGCTTAAAGTTAAAATGTCATTTTATATAATTTGGAATCTAATTTTTATTCGATTCATATAATTTAGATAAAATATGAAATTCTCGATAAGAACTTTCTCAATCAACTGTAAGCTCAAAAAAAGCTTTCACTTTACAACTTAAATTTTTACGTTCTAAAATCTATTTTTAATCCAGATATCGGTTCTTTCATGAAATTTAAAAATTTACCTTTAAAATATACTTCAAAAATCTCGAAAGCTCATTGAAAGCTCATGGAACTTTTTAACTAAAATTTCGGAATTAATTTAAATATAATTATTGGAAGAAAAATTAAAAGCTTTCGATGAGCTTTCGGAACTTTCTTAAAGTTTATTCAGGAAATCTTTAATTTCACTGATTTTCAATTATTAGGATGGAAAATAAATTATTAAATAAAATTATTTGAGTTAGCAATTTGCAGCAATCAAAATTGGTTTGGACTTTCTCGATATTTCAGATGTCCTCTGCCCATTAGACTGCACGCCACTGCATGGAAAGGTCGTGTTGTGTAGTATCTTTTGCAATGCAATATAACCACTAAGATTTAAGCCCTCTCGAGATGGTAGATTATATTTAAAATTCAATTATATGATTGATCTACTTCGACCATATAAATTTCTATATACCGATTTTTAATCGATCGATCATGTAGGGTAATAAAGATATCTAAATGTTTATTGAACAACCTTCAAATTAATAAAATTCCAAGTGATAACTAATGAACTTCACATGTGTGTTTTTTTTTGTGCTTGCGATTGCAATATTTTTTCCCGTTTGGTTGCTAGAAAGCGAACTATAATTATTCAATGTATAAGGTCAAATTTAGATAAACAAATTCTATATACCAGGCAGGGACGTAAACGGGAATCCGAATGAGTAAGGGGAAGGAAGGTATTAAATCGAAGATTATATACGTAGGGTTGAAAGGGTTAAAAAAAATGAATCTCAAAACCACTGTAGAACATCACATTATAGGTACGCCACTGACACCAACATATACATTATGGCGGGTAGACAGCGTTTTGTAAAATGTCTGTTATCGTTATCAAAATATTTTATCTTTAAGTGTATAATTGTAACAGTAAAGACCCATGTATTGAGAGGGTGGTGCTTTTAAGCGGTTTAATTTTTAATAAAATTAACTCTTTAATGGTTTCATTCTCCATTCTTGAAGTAATTTGTTTTCAAACAATAAAGTAGCGGTTTACAGAAGCGATTTATTATGAGATGAGATGAAAATTCTGAATTAATGAAATTTATCTGTTGAACTCTCTTCTTAAATAACGTTTCCTAACTTACATTGTTACCTTATATGGCGTTTTCTCTCTTGTAGATTTACGAGTATACGGTAAAATTCACTAAGATAGTGAAAATGTACCACGAATTATTCTGTAAATAATAAAAGAAATAAATCAAAAAAATGAAGACATTAATAGCTGTTGGATTATTGCCAAAAATATCGAGCCGAACAAGAAACTAAAATCTGTTATGGTAACAAATATTACCTAATGTTTAAGGGGTGGTTCGGAAGTTTGAAAAATCGTCAATTACTGGATTAGCAAGGAAAATCGGAAGATAGTTGAGATAATTCAAAAGAGTGGGATAAAACAAAGAAACCCTGAGAAAATGTTGGAACAATTTAGGAAACGTCGTTAAAAACCGATTCGAAAATTCGAAAAAATAAGGAGAATCGGATAAAATTTCGAAAATTCGAAAAAAAAGCCTAGAAGAGTTAAGAAAAATCTGTATAATAATGTTGTGAAAATCGTCGGCAAAAAATTCGGTAAAATGCCGTAAATAGTCGGGGAAAAAAAGTCCAAGATAAGTCAGTAAAATTTTAAGTAAGTCGGAAGAGTCAGAATATATACGGAACATTTCTGAAATAGACAGAAGTAAACATTTCTTGAAAATATCGTCAAACAGACGATTATGTAGCGAAATATCGTAAAAATGTCAGGAAAAGTATAAAAAGAAGCGACGAAAAGATATATGCATAACTTTTTCGGATCAACGTCAATTGCCGTTAATTGCTGTTCCAGACTTTTCCTAACTTTAGGATTTTTTAAAAAGTTTATTGGACTGTTACGACTTTTTTCCACCTTCAACAGTTTTTCCCGGATATACCTGACTTCGAAATTATTCGGAATTGCTTACATTTTCGCTTACTAGTTCCAAACTTCCCTATACAGTTCAGTGCGAACGGTATTTGAGGACACTCATATTTATGGCTGTAATTTCTCGAGAATAATTTCTTGCTTTTTTTTAGATTATCAATGGAGGACTATAAAGTAGCGCAAGATATCAACATTCACTTATCCCCGTTATACGCGCGAAACATACCGATTGAGATACATATAGTTCGTCGTGAATTGGAAGCATCAGCTGGCCGTTGCAAAACGCAAAAAACCATGAATAAAGTTGGGACGCTACTAGAAACAGACAATTTGTCCAACAAGTGCAAGAGATCGTTGACTGAAGCCCTTCAAAGGCCATTGCGAGGGACCTTAATGTCTCTGCTGGCCTAATCCGTTGAGTAGTCAACGTCCGCTATAAGTCCTACGTTATGCGCATAATACAAACTCGGGATCAGAGACTTATTTGAGGGAAGCGTTTTGTTGCGTTGAACAGGTTCCTCTCTGTGTTATGTACACGAAGTTTCCAGCAACTGTTATGGTTTTAGGAGTAGTGAGCAACGAAGGACATGTAATGCCACAGTGGCGTGCGGCCAACACTACCATACGGTGTGTAGAAATTTATGACCTCTTTATAAAATCATAAAGCTTTTAACATTAACAAAGCTTTATTCTCCGAATCTTGTTTTTTACGCTTTAAAATGTATTTTATTGAGATAACGGTGCTTTAATAAAATTTCATGTTTTCATTCAAAAAAGCTTTAAAAATCTCGAAAGCTCATTGACATATGTATATAAATTAAAATAACATTTTACATGATTTCAAATCCATTTTTTATCTTATTCATTGTATTTAAATGACGTACGGAATTTTCGTAGGAAGCTTGTCGAAACTATTGAAAGCTCAACGAAAGTTCTAAATCCGAACTTAATTTTTTAGGTATTACAATCTATTTTTAATTTAAGTAACGGTGGTTTAATAAAATTTCAAATTTTCCCAAGAAAAGCTTAAATACTCTTGAAAGCTCATTGAAAGCTTAAAATTGAAATGTCATTTTATATAATTTGGAATCTAATTTTTATTCGATTCATTAATTTTAAATAAAATATAAATAATTCGATAAAAGCTTTCTCAATCCATTGCAAGCTCAAAGAAAGCTTTAAGTTTCGAAATTAATTTTTTACGCTTTCAAATCTATTTTCTATGCAGATATCGGTCTTTACACGAAATATCTGGCATGTAGATGAATTTTTCAAAAGCCAAGAGAGGGTAAATAAGACTATGGATTCCTTGTATTCAATTCAATTCAATAAAACTCCCATAGAAATTTCAATTTTCCACGGGGCTTTTTAACGAAAGTTTTATATTTCATTTAAGGCTGTTTATTAGTAGATAAAATCGATTTAATAATGAATTAAATTATATGTTAATCAAAAGCTTTGAATAAGCTTTTAAGAAAAAGTTTGGAATCTTCGAGAAAAATTTACGAAAATCTCGGAATAAAAGGAACAAATTACAGAAAACGTTACGGAAAAAGTGAAAAAAAAGGTCAGAAGGAGATAGCATAAGGCGCCATATAACAAAACCAGACGTGATTATTTGGAAAAATTGGTCAAGAAAAAATAAAAAATTCCATCATTAATCGAAACGATTTTCTTGACCTTCCCTCATCGAAATCAAAATCAACCATAGAAGGAAAAAAATTATTACGAACGAAGTTTTCAAGTCTCTTTATCAATTTATGCGAAAGATAACAACTTTTTCCTGTTTTTTATTTCTTTTTGGTAGAAATTTCATTAGTCAAAAAATTTGACTTTTATTTGATAATTCTTGAGAAAATGAATAAAATTATAATGATTAGAAATTCCATGAAAAACAAAACAAGATTCATAACCCTTTTAATTAAAGTATAGGAACAACCCCATTCATCATGAACATAATTTTGAAGATTACACAATACAATTCTCAGAAAACCAAATCCCCAGAACACATAATTCCCGGTATACCGGTAAAATTCAAGACACGATCCCATATAATTAAAACATCATTAAAAACATACCCAACCCTTAATATCCTGTTATAATGAATGGGATCTATTTTTAAGGTTAATTCTTTATTTTTTAGCAAATCATACAACCATTAAATCAAAATGTTTATGTTAGTTTGTTTGTTAAACCATCAGAATATTACAATATAATTTAATATTGGAATGAATTGGGTTCTCTGGGTGGATAAAGATGATAAGCTAGAATGTTAATGGCGAGGATATCGTTCTCCTTACTTTATCATTCTATATAGAATATATAACTTCTACACGTATAGTCTACTCCACAAAAAAGAAGTAAATGAAAAATATAGAAGCTAAATCCCATCCATTCCTAGAAAAATGATAACCACAAGTGATTTAATCGTCAAACAAATTGAGTAACTAGTATTAGACAAAAAGCTTCGTTTCTATTATAGGATTCGTTCAGCTTATTTTTTCTAGATTTATGGGGATTCATAAAAACATGATATATTAATGGAATAACACAGCTTTCTATATACAAACAAAAGACAGAAGCGTGTAAAGAATTGTAAAAAGATGCAGAAGGTCGAAAAAAACCGTACCTTGAAAAAAGATATCTTTCTTTTGGATTTATCGTTAAACAAATCTGAGAATTAAGGATTCGGATAACTGTAATCTCCGAGATTCTGAAACTTTTCCTCCTTAACCTTTAATTCTGAAAAACTCACATTAATTCGGATTCGACGCAATAAAAGTTCTTCCCACACTGGGCCGTACACAATCTAACATTTTAGTTACGAAAAACCACTTGAATTACCACAAAAAACGTCTGAATATTAAATTTTATGCATACCAGGGATCTCTTAGGTAGATGCCACACTTAAGGTCGCATGTGATAATCAGGTGATGCTCGACTGATGATAAGAGTAGATTTTTAAAATGCATTCCCTACTGTTTCACTTCCTGTTAGCAGATTTTTTGATTCTTCAAGAAAATTTCTTGGAATTTCAAGATCTTCACGAAACTGCCAGGCAAATTTTCATAAAATTTAATTTTTTGGAAAAAATAAATAACATTTTAAAACGAAAAAATTTTCTTAATAAATTATCCTCAAAAATTGCTTAAAAATAATTTGCCTTCATTAGATTAAAAAAAAGTTTGGAAAAAAAATTTAAAATCGAACGAATTCATTGAATTTTTCCATTGTGATTTTGGCCGAGATTTTAAAAATAGAATTTGTTATCCAACCCCTAATGATTTTAATTTGATCAGATCAAGAACTTCAATCTTTTAATGAATTACTTTTAAAATTATTTCGATTTGTATAGAAAATGTACATTTCCCTCGTTACCCGCCGATATCTCCAAAACCATTGATTTCCCAAGAAATATTTATTTAATGTAATTTACCCCTTAACCTTACAGGATCATTTTCTTGTAATCAGATTCCCCCGATCCCAAACAAAATTTCGAGTAATTTGGATTTATTTCAAAATCGTACTTAGAAAAGCGATGGTGAAAAAGTTCTTTAGTAGTTGGGAATTTTATTTACACCGGAATGTTCCTTAGGGGGTGAACATCGAAAAGTCTATAAATAAAGTCGCGATTCTGAGATGTCTACATAATGTAAACAAGGAGACATATTAAGTCTTTTTGAAATATCTTAGGGTCATTTAACCAGTGAATGACCGATTTCAGAAATTCGGGCCTATTCTTGTGAATATTTTTTTTTTCAAAGCGGCAAACATCTTGCAGTTTTGAAATTTTATAAGTTTAATAACATATTTTTGTATTAATCACTACAATACTTGCAAAAAATTATATGGAAAAAAGATATTGACCATTTAATAAGTGTTGTCCAAAATACCCAGTGAATG
>JANTOP010007195.1:0-16387 GCA_027564815.1 Symmerus nobilis
AATATCGACGGGGTAAGGCTAGTAGCCCTGGACCCGAAGTTTCCCGAAGATTGCCGAAGATTGCCGGAAACTTGTCCTCGAACCGGCCTAGCCTATCTACTAGAAAGTTTGACTTCAGTAAAACTTATCGTGCTTTTGATCGATTCCATATCTTCCAACAAAATTCTGAATTAATTAATTTGTAGCGACAAGATTTTAAGTGAACCATAATTTTATATAGAGTCATCTCCAAATCTAGTCTGAAAGCTTTGATATTTGACCAAAATCTACAAAATATGTGGATCCCGAAATAGCTATAATTTTGGAAATTGAAATATCTTTGTCGCATCAATTTTTAACAGGCAAAGTCTTATCCATTTCGGCGATTTTGGTTTTTAAACCAAGTTACTTAGGGATACTCTTATTTATTCATTAATGTAAAAATAGAATAATAATTAGAAATTAAATAACCAATCAAGGTTTGAAGAAAACATCGTTAATTAAAATAATTAGATAAATAATAGTATATGTTTTATTAATAGAATCTGGTCCGGTTATAAATTTGTCTAGTATATCCTATTGTTAGTACAATTAGGATAAAAACAGATTAAATAAAAAACCCCATAATTAAATTTTAAATATTTTATTTGAAAAAACTAATTTCTATTCAAATCAATATACAATTGAATAAGTGATTTAATGAATTAATTATTTAAAGGAATTTTACTATTTAATTGACAGACAATATAGTCAGACAGACCCAGGATTTAATTTCATAGAAATGGAAAATATTTGACCTTAAATTTTATAATGAATTTTTGTGAATATCCATTATGTAACATATATGAAGGTTTGTTTTATAATGGAAATAGGAAGGGAGTAATAAAACTAGAAATATAATTATAGGGGTCCTCGTACTAATCAAAGGGATAAAATAGGAGGTTTGGGTCGATGTACTACATGGAACTTCAATATTATCACGATATCAATGAAAAAAGGAAATTAATAAATTCATAAGGAAAATTAATTAAAATAAGTTAACTATACCAATTCCTCTCTATAAACCCAAGAATTGATCTATAAAGAATTGGCCATTATTCAATTCGATCGAAGCTAACTTAAACCACATATGATTATGAATTTCCCTCTCTCTACTTAGAAATTGTCCGTAAAAGAAATATGGTAATTATACTGAAACATAAGGAAAGGTGTTATTTTTGAAAAAATTAAACGTTTTATGGACTATCGGCATCAGTTTTTTGTTGTATAACAACCGCACGTAGCTTAGGTAAATACGTATTATTAATCTAGACGGCCATGGCCAAGGTAAAGTCCATTGGTAACCACCTCGACGGAACCCTAAAACACCCCAATAGCGATAAGAATCTATACTCTTTGGAATTACATCAATATTGTACAGCATTGTATATCAACAGACAAACATCTGTCTGTATAACTTATTTAATTATTTATTAAAAATTTAAAATTAAATAAGAACGAGAAAAAAATGAATTATTAAAACTCAATTAAGAAATTTTAATCGAAAAATCTTATCCAAAAGTTTTTAATAAGTCTAACACATCAATAGAAAATTGTTTTCGCTTTTGAAATTAACATGCCTAAAAGCAATGTTTTCCCATTGTTTTGTGGTTTGTGTAGGAAAAATGAAACGAACCTCCAAAAAAAAAAATATGTCTGCCAGCATATTTTTGGGGAGAATTTTATGTATTTTAATATTTAGACAAATTAATTAATTATGCTAATTGTAATAATGAGAATATAAATGGAAAATTGAATAAATAGACTTATTTTGCTGTTAAAATAAATTTTTTTTTGTTTCTTGATTATAAATGATTTTCTTGTAATTGGGCTATAAATCCCATATATCCATTGGGATTCGAATATATAAATTCAGAACCGTATTCATTTTGGACAAATATAACCTAATTTTCCTTTAACCCTTTATATGTCAACAAACATTATTCTTCGCAATATAACTTCTAAAAATATCCATCCCCCAGTTCCTATTCCTTAAGTAACAACTTAACATAAACTACATATATACGAGTATACGCCAGTCAAACGGTAATTTTGACAATAATAACGAGAGTGTGATTCGAAATATCAATCTCAATCGATAGAATATATCATCTAGAACTCCTTTGGCTGAAGGGGGTTTTAAAGGATAGCAATTTTCCCAACCTCGCTAAACGAAAATGCGTGTATACATGTCACGTAAAAAAACATGAAGTAATACTTTTTTTATTTTAGATGACACATATGGAAGAGATATGTATCTCGAAAGTGGAGTAGAAAAGGCTGTTTACGGAACAAACATTTTATCGGATTTTTTAATGTCCTACGAGAATAATGTAGGAAAGATTATAAATTCAAAATTATGTTGCAGGGTGAGTATTCTGTGTTATTCTAAATTGCATGATGGAAAATCCAACTTAAGTACACGAAATTTTGAATAAGGTGATTCAACTTAATTGTTCAGAATTCATTTTGATTAACAGGATGTTTAAATTATATTAAATTTAAGTTAAATATCAATCGGTTAAATATAATTACCCGTTATCCTGAAATGGTACCTGACATTTTCGATATATACCTGGTGAAACAACAACAATTTTTTGGCAGGCATATAAATAGATTATTAAATGTGCTCGAAAATTTGACTTCAATCAATTTCCATCTTATAAAATTTACTTTATAAATTTGCAACAAAATAAAATAATTTTCATTATTAATAATATATGTCGTATTGAATGAGAAATTCTCCCAAGACATTTCTCAAAAACGGATATCCTAAAATGAATTGTGGTACCACTCTCCTTAATATTTAGTACTAAATTTTTCTAGTTGCTACTAATGAAATTTGGAATAAATATTTCAGCTCAGAAACATATTCAAAGAAATTTTTTTTTGAAATCCCCAATAATTTTCCGTACAAGATTTGGACTGAAAAGTATCTGTCGCTAAAATTTCTATTAAAAATTCCCAGAAAAAAATTGTTCCTAACTTGCTTCTAATACATCTATAAAAAATTAATTTGCAATCAAAAATGAAAATTAATTTAGCAAAAATCATCCATAAATGATTTACACACGAATCAAACTGCGCTAAAATAATAAATTTTCTATATATTTTAACTTCCCTAAAAATTTCCCGAATATGTTGAAAAATTGTTCAAAAAAATTGCAATATTAACTAAAAATTCATTCGATACGAATATCGGAGTACCGGAATCGGTTCCTTCCAGGAAAGCGAATGAAGGAAAAGAAGGGAAAATCTTAAAATAATTAAATTGGAATTACAATTATTTGCACTGAAGAAACAAAAAACGATTAAAAAAGCCAATAGAATAAATATTTGCCACAAAATTTTAACAAACCCAAATTCATTAATGAGTAACACTTCAATATTTGCTAAAGAAAGAGCTAGAGTTCGTAGAGCTATTTATTTGCATCGCTTGCAGATTTCAGTTCCGAAATTTCTATAGATGATCTATAGTAACTAGTAGTAGTAAGTAGAAGAACTAAAAACTGTATAATAACGCTGTGGTACACTAAGGAAAAAAAATTAGAACAGACTAGGTGGATTTTGATAATTCGGGTATGCTGAACACGATTGCATCATTAGTTTTTCTCCTACATGTCACATTTCGAAAAAAAATGCTTCCAAAAAAGTGAATTTTTTCAAGAAAAAGCTTTCAAATTTTGATCAATTGAATTCAAGCATATTTATAAACAAGAACTAAATCATATTTCATTCGAGAAATACATTTAGATACAGGTATGCCCCCTATAACACGGTTAATTCGTAGCGTATTATATGGAAATCGAAATCGAAAAAATTATATCGAAAAAATTATATCGAAAACAAAATTGAATTGCGAGCAAAAATACATTGAAAAATCGTCATATTTCAACTCAATTTTCACAAAAAACTTGAGGACAAAAACTAATGAATGATGGCAAGATCAGTGACCCCTAATTATCAAAAACCACCCAGTCTAGTCCTATTTTTTGGTATTTCCAAATTTTGTACCTTAGTGTAATCATTCATAGCAAAATTGGAAAACAAAAACTATTAATCGATGATGTATGACAGAAATTGATTTTTTAAGGTGTTACATGGATTTTGAAAGTTTAAAAAAAGCATATCCTTTAATTTTCTTTTTCTCTAAAAAGTACAATTTTCGGTAAAATCTACACTACGTATTGCCTTGTAAAATAAGTTGTGATCAAAGAAAAAAATCTTTCGTTAAATCAATAGAGAATAGACAATCCTATCTAGAAGAAGTATAGAACATTTCCATAAGATCGGTGCATTAGACGCAAATATCGCTACTTATGGAAGAGGGCGGTTCGGGTTCGGGTTCGATGCCTGGTAGCGACGAATTATTGTCTTAACAAAATAATGATTTTCGATCACCTCAGTTATCGAACACTAACCGAGTGATATCGGATGGTAACGTAAAAGTTGAGAACCCAGTGGCGGTCCTACGTACTATGCATAAGTATAGTACGAAAGACTCGTGTATATGGAAGTAGGCAAAAATCATATACATCTGTTGTCAGCTACAATGGTCAGGTTACGGCCAAAACAACTAATATAACTACACCATTCACCAACCCGCATTGGTCAGAGTGGTGAAGTATGAGACCAAAAACCCCCTAAAGAAAAAAAACTAGGGGAGAGACCTATGTTTAGCAGTGGACTTCAGCAGGCTGATTGCCAATTAGTTTTTGAGAAATCGCGTTTACCGACTTCAAAAATAAAGTTTGGAGAATAAATCCTAATGAGTGGAATTTCCAAAGGCTTTTTATCCTAGAGTTTTACTCTAATTGACTTGAAACTTTTGGAAAATATTCTTCACATGTTGTACTATTAGATAAACAAAATTCGAAACCCATCACAACCTCTTAATATTTAATAGCCCTCAGTATTTAATATATTGTGAGATGAATATTATGAACTTTCACGCTGATCCTTGACGTTAGCAGGAAGAAATATCTAAAACCGTAAATATGATAACCCTGAAAATTAAATTAAGATTGTGCAACTCACTTAGCTATTAACCCGACTCTCGCTATAATGACTGCGCAAGAATCTGCTATTGTAAATACAATGGATTTATTTTTTTTTAAACACAAAAAATGAGATATGAGGGAAAATCTAACTGAGAAATCGAATGCCATATCAAAAATAATTTTTTCCAGATTCAACAACTCCAACGATATCGTGTAGCTCAATTCGTGTTATACTTCTTACCACATTTATGGCTTTATTCCAGCCAATTCCCGGATATTTTTTTTAATATAGAATTTCGTTTAATTTCTGTTCTTATAATCTGAATTCAGTCTCCATTTGAATTATTAAAGTAGGTACAACGAAGACAAGTTGTGCTACCCATTGAAACCTACCCTGACTTCTTTCTAGACATGATCACTAGAATAGATGTTAAATTATCTTAAGTTTGGACGAGTGTGCATGCCACTGAAAATAAAATATATTGTGTGTGTGATCTCTATTTAACATTTCAAGGTACCTGTAAAATAGGGGTGTTCACGTAAAATTACTATCGGGGTAAGTAAAAATATTTTAAAAATTATCCGTTGACACATTCTAAAAATACGTTATATTAATGTATATATATATACGTTATAATGTGTTTGAATCTAACAATTTCAAGAAAAAATTCTATAGTTAGTTTTAGAATCTTTTCCATAAATATAAAATATAAATAGAATTGAATCGGTCACTTGGAAAAGACGTCAATTCTACTTTTTTCATTTTCCCTTTAATTATTTCTTTTAAGGAGAGATAACACTTATTTCAAGTCGATTTTCCACGATTCCGAAATGTTGCTGTAATAGTTACCTAAAAACAGAGTTTTTTTGTCTTAAGTTGACCCGTTTTCAGAATGACCATAAGTTTTTCAAGATAAACTACAATATGTTTTAAAACAATGTTTACTTTATTTAATCAAAAATAATTATTCAAAATAATTTAATGACTTAATTTTAATTATTTTCATATTTATATGGAAGTAAAAAAATACCCTTGGTATTAGGCGCCGAGCACTCCGGCTTTAAAATAAAAATGGGGGATTTGAATATATAATAATAAAACAATTAAGATATTTTTAATTATTTTATACTTTTATTTAATATGAATGACGATTCCTCTCGATCCCGATGAATCCGGGTCCTGATCTCATATTTTCTTATCATAATAATGTGACATAAGTATACTATTATATGTATATTTCAATTAAGGGCCTCTATATTCTTATCTCCGAATATTTTAGAGGGAGACTATTTTTTATATTTTTTATATGTATATTGACTGAAATTATGGATGTTTATAAATACTGTTCTCCCCCGACATTCGCGGGTTTGTCATTCGCTGATTTGGTTATTCGCGAATTTTAATATTCATATTTATATAGAATTTTATTACTCACAATAGCCTAAAAAATTTAAAAAATTTAATAAATTCTACCTATTGAAGATAGGTGAGTTGCATAATACTAATTGAATACAAAAGACAGCTGAGTCTAGTTTTTCAAATCCGAATGTTAATTCACGAGTTATAGACTAAGAAAGTATCTGTCATTTTTGATTACATATCGAAAAATCTCTGACGAAGATAAAAATTAACAAGTATACATCAAGCATAAATTGCAAGACATGTTCATGTTCAATCTTTCATTTGCCACTAAAATTTTCAAAATCCGATTTCAAAGTTCGATATTAAGCACTGCGAATGTCAAGGGACTACTGTATAGTACACCTTTATTAACTCTGCTTCTTGGTGAAAAATTGATCTATCGATTCGTCTCCAGAGTAAACTTGCATATTAAGCAACTGCATATTTAATAATTAGCAGCAATAGTTAGGAAAAATTCCTAATCCATATAAATTAGAGAAACATGCCACCCTTCCAATCTATCAATCAAGGTGTTCCATCTAGATTCGCAGAAATAAAAAAAAAAGTTTTGCCAACCATGACAAATAGACAAATGTGCCGAAAAGCTTCTTGAACAAGAAATCTATATGCAAAATATGTCGTCTATTAAAATAAATGTCGTTCATATACTTACAATATGTGGAAGGATATACAAAGTATGTTTATGGATAAGGAATATTCATACCTTATACGTAACGTACATGATATCATACATGTACGCTTACATGTATACTTAAAAATAGTCTCTTTTTTTTATAAAAATATAACAGAGTAACAAACTCATCTATCTACTCGTATACCGATCAACCGACCTCTATTTAAATATTTACATACATATATGTATTGTAACATATTTACATAGGTATACATATATCATCCATCCTAATTTTGGGGTATATTCCGTAATACGGTACAGTATAATATAAATTTTTTTTGTTTGATGCTAGGTTCGTTCCATATTAAATATTAGCTGGTAGGATTCGGTTCATATTGGGTTAACGTTTGTTTTGGAAGACTGATGTTGAATCTGCAGTGTCTGTCTGTTGGGAAAATGGGAACATTATATATTTCTTTTTTGGATCCTATGGTTGTACGGCTGCCAACATTACCAATCCTCCCACCATTCGACAAACCCAATCCCCCGAACCATGCCAATATGCCAGTTATTTCGGTCGTTACATGAAATCGTGTAACTTAATGGGACACCATGGGAAAGCCAGGATGAAAAAAATATTGGTCGATGTGAAAAAATATGGGTTGGTTAATTTTTCAATGTTGGAAATGGTTAAATGTTTGAAATTGACTATATATATTCCATATATTTTATTATTATTGATATAGAAAAATAACATATACCTTCTAAAACTGTGTATTTTTTACTTTCGAACATTAGAAGAGCTCCGGACATGTAAAAAAGCTATAAATTGTATGTTATTCATATTAATGACTACGTGTACGGCGGGTGAAAGTACATAAATTTTTCGATATGGAGAAAAGAATGGCAGGTAAAAGTTTTCACCTCACATTCTCAGCGCGTCTGGTTCTTCTATTCCACATTGCCAGACGTTTCTTATGTTTGTCAGAAATCTCATTCCCATTGAGCTCTTTTAATCTTTTTGGTACATAAGTGTCAAGATGATAACGAGTCGGTTGTAGATTATAAAATATGTATGTTAGTTTTTAAACATTAAGATCAAAAATCTCATTACCGTCATTGACATTATTCTATGTTATGTAATATTTTCTCATTATTGCAGAAGTTATGAGCATATAAATTGAAGATGTTAGCTGACAAAAATTTACTTACTCAGAGATTAGGCACCATCAAGCCTATCGCCTTATCAATACAGAAAGATTTACTTGGACATTTAAATAAAGAGTAAACTTGACCACTTCCCTTACAAATAAGATTCAATTTTATATTAACATTTTAATTTGGTTATTTGAGTGAAAAGATTTCAACTTCCTTTTCCCCCAAATTTCAAATTGAATAAAATTGTATGAAAATATCAATCTTAGTGGAGAATTTCTATCAGAGAAACCTGAAACCGGGCGTAAAATATATATAGTACTTCCTAGTGTAATACATACATATTTAGCTTTTTAGCTTGTGTAAGATGTGGCGAGTTGACAATGAAATATCCAGTAAATTGATGGTAAAGAGTATAACTGATGTTATAAAATCATAAAGTCCACCCACAACTTCTTAACATAAGATATGTTGCATATAAGTAATCATTTACCGAAATTATTGATTGTATAGTTTCTGGTTTACCAATCTTAAAATTTATCATATTTTTCTATAATACAATTAGATTATTTGAGAAGTTCCTTGAAGAGATAAAATACAAGGTAAGTATAGGATGGAGGAATCGATTTTAAGTTCATATGGTAGTTGAACCGATGACATATTAAAGTTTGTAAAGTTTATCAATAAATTTCTCTGATATTTTCTTCTTTACAAAAATATCGGAAATATCATGTAAGTATACCATTAATAATTTATCACCAATTTTACAAGAGTTTTAATGGGTTTAAATATTTAGAGATAAATTAATATTTAAGCGGGTTGGTACAAGAAAAGCACGAGTATTCATTAAAATAGTTTTGAAACTAAAGTAGCTGTGATAATGTATCGTCTATACTTGTAAAGTAATATCTCCATATAAAAGAACTCGTAATTTATTATATATATAGTATAGTATAGTATCGTATATCGAATAGTTCTGAAAAATATGCAATAAAAACCAATATCTGTGGTTCACCAGCCTCACCCAGTTAGGTAAGGGATTTATAATTTTAATTTAGTTGGCTGAAAGTCTTAATCTATAGAAAAGAAAATTAAAGTAGGTACACCCAATTCTGTTTTTGAACGAATTAATTTAACTACATTCTAAATAAATATATTTTGATTTTTTTAGACATTTTGATTCAGCACAATAGGGACAACTTCTAAGAATTTTTTTACTATCTAAATTCTAAGAAGAAAGAATATTATTTTGGGAATAAGTATATCAATTCTAGAATTTAAGATGACATAATTAATAATTATCAATCCGACAGTCTTTCTTTATTTATAAATATCTCAGTGGCGTGCAGGCTAATGAGGTCGAGGAAGGCGCCTGAAATATCGACAAAACCGTAACCAATTTTTATTGCTGTAAATTGCTAACTTAAATTATTTTTTTTTAATAACTTTGAGCCATTTTACAATTTTTTTTATCAACTTTAGATTGAATTATAAGAGGGAAGGAGAGATGGTATATAATGTCTCGAAATATGGTCTACGGTTCATCTATCTGGGGTAAGATATGTGGCACTTGGAAGTCATGTTTTCTACGATCTATATACTCTCCATCGACGTGGAGGTGTCATATCGGATACAAGGATGAAATTTATTTTCCATCCTAATAATATAAAACAGTGAAATTGAAGATTTTCTGAAAAGCTTTGAGAAAGCTTTATAATAATATGTTATTTTAGTGAGTGCGGAATCTAAATTCTCTCCCAAGAAATAAATCGGAAACTTTCGTAAAATAATCGGTGTCTGGATAGAAAATATATTTTAAAACGTAAAAAATTAAGTTTTAAACTTTATGCTTCCTTTGAGCTTACAGTGGATTGAAAAAATTATTGGCGAAATTTCATAGTTTATCTAAATTTAATGGATTAAATATAAATTATATTCCAAATAAACATAAAATTGTATTTTAATTTTAAGCTTTCTATGAGCTAACGGGATTTTTTAAGCTTTATTTCAGAAAAAATTGAGATTTTGCAAACGAGCCATTATCTGGATAGAAAATAGAATTTAAACGTAAAATATGAAGTTCGAAATTTAGAGCTTTCTTTGCGCTTTCTAAAGTTTCGATATTTCATTTGAATTTAATAAATGGGATAAAAATTCGATGTAAAATTATATTAAAATATATGAAGACCACAGGGAAAAAACAAGGAATGTCACAAAATATCAATTCCGAGGAGATGTGTTTATAATAAAGTATAGACTTTTTCCACTAAATGGCGATCTTAACTCAATTTTCGATTTTTTGTGACATTCCTTGTTTTTCCCCTGTTGTCTTCATATTTTAATTTTATGGCTCCGGTGAGTTTTCGAGATATTTGAATCTTTTTTTGGGAAAATTCGTTAAAGAATCGTTATCTGGATAGAAAGTTGATTTTAGGACGTTTTCTGGGTGCTTTTAAGGTCTTGCAGAGCTTTATTACGAAAAGTTTAGTTTTAATATTTTTCTATTTGTCCTTACCTAATTTGTAAACATCCATCATTATTAGATTTTTTAGATTCGAAGAAAATGATCGAGAAATTCGGATCAAATCTCGCGAGGTCCGATATTCAATTTTCTCGGTGCGTATCGGCTTTTTTGATTTTTCTTATATAAATTTCAACTTTTCCGAAATATTTAATTTTTCTATTTTTACCTAACAATCAGAGTAACTTTCTATGTTTTTTATCTTCCTTCCGGCCGAAGAAAATATTCGGCATGCACTATAATAATAGCACAGAGTAATGTTCTCTTGAATAAAGCAAACGCATGTGATAAATGCTGTAACATTTTGTTAAGGGGTCTCAAAATTCTGCACATCGTATAGAGATGTTGGTCGCACGCCACTGAAATATCTTAAATTCTAAAGAGATCACGGAAAGAATTCATCAATGTAAATGAAATCTTTATAAATTTTGGGATTTTCCGTCATTTCCAAAATTTCATAAAATTATCGAGTTCGAATTTCTGGAAAATCTAATGATTTTTTAGATATTAAGAATTGTCTTATTTATCGAAATTCCTATATCAAATATTTGAACAGTTCTGACATTATTAAAATCTCCAGAATATTTTCTACCAATTTACCCACGAGTTTCTGGAAGAAACATTTTTGAATTATTTGACTTATCAAAATATTTCTAACATCTTTCTGTAATTTACCCGTCACAACATTGGAGGCGTGAAATTTTCGACAAATCATTAGGAAATTGACAAACCATAAATCCCAAATCACTTTGATACTTTCTTAAAATTCTTTAAATTTCTGTAATTAATTTTTAATAGAATTTCTTATAAAACATTATAAAATGTCTGATCATAATAATTTAACTTATTTAGGAATCCTTTATATAAAATAATGAAAGGCAATAAATACATAAATATACATTAAATTAAATACATTTAAATGAGATAAATTTACTTACCAACTACTTCTAAATTAACATTACTATTCCTTGTTGGTGATAACTTAAAATCAACGCGACAACGGAAGTTCCCAACATCCTTTTCCTATAAAAATGAAATAATTTAAAAAATAAATTATTATGATTAATTATAAATTTATATAATCTAATCTTTATTAATTATGCAAACATCATGTTAAATATTATTTATATTATAATTTAAGGTTTTAATAATTTTTATCAATAAATTAAACATATTTTTTATAATTTGGGTGCTATATTCGTATATTAATATGTAATAAATTTTGTGAAACCAGACATGAAAGCTTAAAAAATTAATCATAAATTTGCTGTGAATTCGCAAAATTATTATCATTTCATTATTTTTAATTTATTTAATTATATGGTATAGGTTCATAGTTGGTACATAAATTAAAAAAAAATTTCAAAATCAATATATTTTTGGGGTCAATTAATTATAAACGAGAAAAAATAATATTTAATGGAATTTTATGTCTATATTTTTTCGGTTTAATATTTATTTTTTTTTTTGATCAAACCGTAAAAGTATAGGCAAATTAATTTTTATTAAATTTTTACATTTGTATCAAAAATTATGCTAAAACATTTTAATCATTTCGTATACTACGGTTGAGGGAATATCGTGGTTTAATGGTTACCTATGTAAACCACTGAAAATAGTCTTATAAAATATTCCTGAAATATTTTTTCTTAATAAATTTCCACTAAAAATCAATCAATAACCCCTCGCTTATAATTTTAATTAAAAATTCCCAGAACTAAGGGAAATAAGGATTTATATTTAGGTATTACGGAAGAAATAAAATAAAATTCCAATTCATGTTACATTACCTACTTGTTTAATTTTTAGATAGGATATGAGTCTAGATATATTTTCAGGATTTAACATTTCTTACTTATAACTAATTGACTTTTAATCTTTATATAAAATACGATTAAGTACTAACGTTATATTTAATTGGTTACTGAGAATTTTTTTAGAAGTAAAATTAAATAATTGGTATGATCTTGAAAAGATTTGCAATAAGAAGATGATATCAATTATATATTATAGAAGATTTAGTAGCCACTTCAGTTGGATAAAACATTCAAGTCAAAGAAATATCTTTATCACGAAATCGAATGCTAAATATTTCAAGAAATTTGTCTCAAAGTTGTTATTATTGTCAAATTGGCATCTACTTTGAATATTCATAAACAATTCGGACATTTTGAATAAACATAAACATGTCGGACTTGGAAGTAATAGTTTCAGAGGTAAATCATTGTAAGTCAAAATTTTAAGTTCTAGATTTTATATACATAATTTTTATACATATTTCAGAAATGTACATCCATTACGAAAATAATCAATTAACTTAAATTAGCATATTTCTGCCTTAGTTACATTTTTTGCGTGTACTACCATGCACAGCACATGATATAAATATTTATTAGAATTCCAATCTATTGAAACACTTTAATGTGTATATTTGATAGAGTTGTTGATATAAATTTGAAACTACGACAGTATAAATCAGGGCACACATAAAATGGCTTTAGGGGTAAGGAAATATATTTTGAAATTGTTCCTGGTTAATGTAAAAATCTACCGTACTTACACAAAACATAGTAGGTGCATTTTCATTGATTTGAGAAAACTAATGGTTATGTGTTTCTTTATGCATTGCGTCCTATGCAAATACCAGAAATTAACATGCATTTTTCTCCGCAACTATACAACATAAAAAAAAGGATTTCAGTTCCTAAAAGGAAACATAATTTGAGTGAAGAAATAGAATACTTTCACAAAACATATTGTAGTAGTGACCTTACAATGCTTTGTGTAAGTACGGCAGAAATAGATATTAAAAAGTAATTTTTATTTTGCTTTGCCATTGCCATAAAATAAAGAAGCAAACAAATCATTTTACATTCTATTTTATATTTTCTATATTATCTTTAAATTCGTATGATAATTTTATTTTTCAAGATTACGAATCTATTGCTCCTCAAATTCAAAAATGAAAAAGCTATAAAATATAAATGATTTATTTTTGTGATCTTCTTGCGGTTCTCTAATTCCTATATTAATTTTAATTATTTTCATTTTTATATGGGGGTATGGAAATACCCTTGTGTTAGGTGCTATGCACCCCTGGTATAATAGATCTAAATTTGAATGTCAATTATTCTTTAATTTTCCATGTTCTTATTGCATTGAAATGTTCAAATAATTCACAAAATAATTGAACCCCAACTAATTATACTGCATATGATAAACAGAAATCATTTAATTTTGCGAAATTCACAGAAGATAAAACTTATGATATAATCCGTTAATATACCGGGTGAACCATTTAAGTGAAGGCATAGAAATTTCTCAAAAAAAAGAGTCGTACTAAAACATATCCCAGATATGAAAAGTTAATACTTTTGAGGGGGCCATTCAGTTGTGCTAAGTAATAGATCGCTCCCGTCCCCACTTTACCGCAAACTCTGCCCAGAAGGACGAACCTCTCGAATAAATATGCACAAAATATGCACAAAATAAGCACATAACCGATCAAATAATATCTGAGAATTCGACTTGAAAAAAATAAATCCCTGTTCATTAATCAGATTTTAGGAGACTAGGAAACTCTGGAAGATAGCGAGGGAAGGAAACGCGAGTTCTGCATGGCAAACATACGGGACCTCATTCAATTCATAGGAAAAATAAATAAGCATAGCCCAACATGACTCTTGGAAATACATCTGTGAATCCGTTGAAGCTACCTAGGAAGCGAATAGGTTACGAAATTCTATCCAAGGATCCGATGACCCCGGGATGCCTAATAAATACCACACGACTCCTGCACCGAAACTAATGACTTACTGCTAAGAACTCACGTCGGTCCTGTAATCCTAACAGATGACATGTCTGACGAATCTTTGGAAGTCCTTTCCGGTAGTGTTAGAGCAAATAAATCATATAATCGGCAAAAAGGAGATCAGGTGGGCTATCAATTTTTTCAATCTGACATTTTTCTTAATTCAAGAAAATTAATTTTCCTTTACGAAAAAATATATTTCTTATTTCTAATAATATTTCCTTAAATTTAAATTTATAATTCTCAATTTATCATTTCAGGACAATTTTATAAAATTGAAAAAGGTCTTATTGGATTTTAATAAAATATTATATTCTGGATTTTGTGTTTTTATTTTTTAAAAACTCTTCAATGAAATTATTCCTTTATTTCTGATTCTGATAAAAGGACGAGAAACGACTCGTAAAATAAGAATAAATCAAGAAAAGATGGTAACAACCAGAGGAAAAGAAAATTAAACTTCGTACCTGTTAAGAGATTCGAAAAAACGAGAAAAGTTCAGGTATATCACGGCAGAAGTGACTCCGGAGAATTCTCCGGAGAAATTAAAATTTCTGAATATCGATTAGGATTCATTTGAAAAATGATCTAATTAATCTAATTACTTAAAAATTTTAAGAGTACCAAATTCAAGTTTAATTTTGAAAATCACTTTAAAAACTGAAAATATTTCTACAAAATCGATTCGATGATTTCCGTACCGATCTGAAGAAATCCCGATTATCCAAACATTTTCTTTGGTTGCGAAAACGCAAAATGTTTCCCAAATAAATAACAAGCAAATAGATTTTTCAAGATTTAATAAAAAAAATCAACCCCCTAATTTTGGTGGGGGTTAAGAGATGGGATGTTTTTATTTAATCATATCTTTTCAAATAATTTTTTTTTAATTTCCCGAGAAAATTCCAAAATTGGGAAAATTTGAAAATTTCTTTTAGGGTTCATTTAGGGATTAATCTACTAGAGATATTGATATCAAACCCTTAAGGGATTATCTAACTTTATATATTTTGACGTTAAGCGTCAGTTGGTATGACATCCATGCAAATATCTCTCGGATTTGAATTATAAACTGCGATTTTCAATTTTTCCGAAATACAAAGCTCCGACGGCTTCAAAATAAAAAAAACTGCCTTCTGTATAGTTGTTGGGATAGTAAATCCCGTATCTGATGATGTATCATAACGTTAGAGGTCTCATTTCGGTATCAGATCTTACGGTACTGGATAACTTTGAAAAAAGTTTAAAAAAAACAATATTATGAACAAAACCTATGTATCCATGGATGTAGAATCCAAATCTATAATCAGATCATCCCCTAAATGAATTCTAACTGAATATTTTTAAATTTTTAAATCTCGTAATTGGCTTGAATGATTTTTTTCCTCAAAACCGGGCATTGCCGAATTGGGCAAAATTTTTATAATAAAACATGAAAATTAAAGATTCATCTCGGGTTATATCGGAAAATAATCAATTTTTTTTTTTAAAAAGAGCTCGTAATTAGCTGAAAGTATTTTTTATCTCTAAACCCGGAAATTACTTTTTTATTAAGCTCTTCGGCTATCCAGGAAAAAAAAATTAAGCCGTATTGAGCAACATTTTTATAATAAAATTTCGAAATTAAAGATTCGCCTAGCGGCTATATCGGAAAATAATCAATTTTTTTTAAAAAAAAGCTCGAAATTTGCTTGAATGATTTTTTACATCAAAACCGGGAAATTACTTTTTAATTAAGTTCTTCGGCTATCCAGGAAAAATAAATTTAGCCGAATTGAGCAACATTTTTATAATAAAATTTCAAAATTAAAGGTTCACCTCGCCTCTCGTGGTTATATCGGAAAAT
>JANTOP010007206.1:0-16378 GCA_027564815.1 Symmerus nobilis
TTTACAAACTTAAGAGAATGTATTATTAGATAGAATAAAAAAATTCTCTGAAAGAAATTATAAAGTATTTAAAAAAATGTAATGGAAATATGTCTTTTTATTACGTTTTTAATGAGGAATGTACCTTAAGGTATTAATTAAGGCTTCAATTTTTGATATTAATAGATAATAATGTAATTTTGAAATTAAATTTACTTTTTTTTACTTTCTATGCTATACCTATGTTAATGTTATATTGAGAAATTAAAAGTAACACCGGCGTTTTCCAAATTTGGTCGAAATTTGGTCGAAATTTTCAAATTGACCAGTGCTAACCGTATGATCTTATGAAACATTTGTTATAACATCAACATTCTTCTTCAAATCAGTAACATAATTACCATTTTCTTGTCTTCGAATTATACATTTTACTTTAAACTTTTAGTATACACATTTTCAACTTATAAAGTTTAATATCAAAATGTTATTATATATGTTTGGTGATGTCTAGTATTTAAGTATTCTATCGAACTCATAAGCATTCTGTGGTATTTAAAGATATAACTTATATATTTTAGCTAGAAACAAAGTCTGTCAATTAATGAGAAATTCAATGAATATCTAATTATGAATATCAATTGTAAAATAAACGTATTTTAAGACCGAGTTTTTATATCAGACAAATAAACTTCTTATACATACTTAATGGTTGCAATACATATAAATAAATGTTCATTTCATTTAATTGCAACTATATGTTCATATTAAAATAAACCCCTATAAATTTGCATAATAAAATAGAAGAAAAGGAATAAAACTTTCGTTGTCAAGGATTTTCAATATGTAGCTTTCGAGGTATATGCTGCCGTCTCATTCTAATCCATCTGAATATTTGAATGAAAAACCGTATAAATATCCTGGGGAAAAGCTACGAAATATTTCCTTTTTTTTATTATTGGGTTTAAATTCGTACTTGTCCTTACCCCAACAGTTTGTTGCTTAATTTCGTTGTAATCGGACATTCGTGTTAGTTTGTGAAAAATTATTTTATAATTGGAAAAACAGTTAATTAATTTAATGTTAAAGAAATTAATATTTAATTTATATGTTCATTCGAACATAATAATCGATTTTTGAAAATTTGCATTATTTTTATCCAAAAGCTTATTTCCGTATGTATGTTTAGATATGATAATGTATATAAAAAGTAATGGCCTTTCCTTCAACTTTGTGAATTGTAATGTAGTGAAATAAGACTCAATAAGATGTAAAATTTGAATATTCATGTGAAAATAATCTCTTGAAAATTACTACCGATAGTAATCTCTCTACAAAAAGGATTATTTCGTCGTAAATGAGCTTGACAAATATAGTATAATTTTAAAAGTATACATTTGGATATACCATTACTCATCTACATTGGAATATTACAAAAAAGGTTTGTTACTTATAAATGTGTCAAGGAAAAGCAATTTTTCACACTTGTTTCATCATTTCGGTAATAAAATAGAAAATTAAACAATAAAATTTGTTGATAAATATTGTTGATATCCATATATATATAAATTGTAATTATTATGAGTAGGCGAAGTATATGAGAGTTTTTCAATTGCTATATGGCTTCTTGTGTAATGTAGCCTTAAAGATACATAAGATCCTTTGAAAAATGGAAAGCATTATTTATTATTATTATTGGCTATTGTTTCCTATCGATATCCTCAATATTAATACAACGGCTTTCTTATATCCAGAGGGAATTTGTTCCAATTTCAAATCGATATTTATGGGGGTTTGTATCGCAACAAAATTGACCCCAAGTGCGGATTGTATTGTGTGTTTTATTTTCTCTATCGACATATGATCTATTTTTTTTATTTTTACTTTAGATATGTTGACATGAATTTTTTATGGTCAATATTTGCCATACACTCATGTATTATGATAAAAGTATCTTATTTAATATCGAGAATAACATTACTGTCCGTTCAATGACACTACCCATAAATCCATGGATTATTGAAGGAGTTGAATAAAAGTGTTAAAAATAAAAATGTACTCTCATTATTTTATATCGTAATTTAAATTCTTGAAATTTTTATTGGAGGTGAATCCCTTATGTATTTATTTATTACTTATCTATCGGCGTATAATACATTATCGCCCTAAATTTGAAATTATTATATTTACAAAATATTATAACACATTCTAAACCAAATATTACTATAAATCCCCTATTAAAAATATTTATAATGGGATTAGCTTATCATCGCCTGCAAATACATAGAAGGAGATAAAAGATATCTAATGGACGTAGATAGAAGGTATTTAAATGGGTTAATCAATTATGATTATTCACGTGAAATTCTTTATACGCCGAGAAACGATTAGTATTACAATTAAATTCAGAAACTCCCATTATATGTATATCAGATTGGTCAATATTTACCCTGCAAATTAGTAAATTGATGCATGGAATGTTTGTGTATAATTTTGTATGGAAATATCTATATATGATAAAAGACTTATTAAATGGTCCAAATTAAGATATATTTCAATACATAATTAGAGTAGTGTTAACATTAAAATCGTTAAAAGATAATTTCGGATGCACAGAGTTTCGATTAGGATTGAGAATAGTGTGGATTATAACTACTCTAATTTTGAAGTCATCCGACCATAACGAACCCATATATTTCAACTGTTTGCTCAATGGAATTATAATTAAATAATCCGGTAAAATGATGAAATACAAATAATTGTATTATAGTATGTAGTACAACCAGTCGAAGTATGTTATTCCAAAAACGCCTGTTGAATTCATTCTGCTATCATTTTTTGTGTCTACATAAAAATTTTACCATAGAGTATATACTAATATGCATAATATCTAATTATAGAATCGCAGATCATAAAAGGAATTTTTGAATATTGTTCGCGATTGTTCGCTAACTATTGCAGAACATATAAGGTACTGAATTCCCTAATAAATAAAATGTTTCGAAGGGATCAAAAACATTATCCATTCAAAAGTTGCATTATTGCGACAAATTAACTTAGTTCGTGATTACTTAATGACTTTTGTAATATTAATGCTAATTAATTTTGGTAATTAAATTTAACAACAACACAACAAACTTACATGTACCGGTGCATTACAGTTGTTTAACTACTAAATTTTTTATAATAAATATTAATGATTACTAAGAATCAAAAAACAATTAAATAAATTATTTTGTTAAATTCAATATTATGCTCAATTTGTATATATATCACCCAATACATAAATAAATATATATATTATATACATATACATTAAGGTGGCCGCCAAATCTATGGAAGAAAATTTTGGAACGTCAATTCTAGTTCTCATAGGCTAAAAACGATCTACTTGCTACAATACTACAAAATAAAAAGTTTCGTAGCGATTGATGAAATTTTAGAATTTTAGTGAAATTTTAGTTCACGAGCCCTAAAGTTTGAACTAAGCGTTGAAAAGCGAGCCCTAAAAGTTTTTCATCATTTTTCATAATATTTAACAATAATATCAGTTGAAACAACAATATATATTAAAGATAGCTACGTTAATATACGATAAACGTATTCTATGTAAATTTACCTTTTCAAAATGGGGTGTAGCGTTTTTGAACGACGAATATTTTTAAGATATATTGTAGTTTTTTGAAAAAAATGTTACGAATTAATTGACACCAACAATAATATAAATAAATAATATAAATTGCAATATAAATTCATTTCATTTAAATAAAATGAAATAATACTCAATAAATTTCGCTGAAAATATGTTCCTATCCTTTTTTCAACGAAATTATTTTCCAGCGCATTCCAATCCCGAAAACGGTTCCAACCATATCGATAATTATTTAGAAAAATATATACCTACCAAAATAGTAAATGCATAAAGGATTATTTTTTTCCGATTCATTACTTTATTGCAATTCAAACGTTTTTTTTTTAAATGTCAATAACTGTGAATGACAAATAAAACAGGATTCATTATTTCGTCGGTATACAACCAGTAGGCATTTAGTCAAAAAATGTAGTTTTGAGTAAATCGATTTTTAAAGTTATCAAGATCTCTAAAACATATGAGAAAAATGAATTAATGCAATCTTGTCATAGCTATATCTATAAGAAACTATCCTCTTCCTGTTCCTTGTTAACTTTAATAGCATAGAGTTGATTCATTATGCTACACTTTCCCATCATTAACTCAAAATTGGAAAAAACTGACTTAGTGCCTTCTGGAAGTATACCGACGATTTGATTATTGTTAAGTGTTAAGTAAATGAATAAATTGTTAAGTAAATGAGTAAAATTTATTTATTTGTTGCACTCTTAATAATAAATTATATTTCTATATAAATGTAGTCCGAGATCCAGCTGGAAAAATGAGGAAGTAAAGTTGTGTGCTTATTGGTAGATATTTAAAGAAAAGCCGAATACAGCCTCCCACTACACTACCGTCCTTAGCATACTTACCGTATACGCGTTTTGCAGATATGAGAAAACCCCTAAAAATTTCAGTCAAAAACGCACATACTGTAGAATTTTTAATTTTTAAATCACTTTTTAATAATTAATTAATTTTTTATGGCATAATTTAGGTATTATTTTAACCCTGAGATCATAAAAATTCATAAAAAAGCAAAAACTCAAAATGTCGTATACGGTAAGTATGCTAAGGACGGCAGTACAAAATGTCGATAAACATTTATAAAATCGATAAACGATAATTTAAAATTTATAAACACAAAAGACCGAGGTACAGAAAATTAAAAGTTAAAAGATAGGAAAATTATTATCCTTATTTAAAATTATAGCTACTCATAATTCTAAGTCATACTAAAATGTCTCATTGTTAAACACTTAGGGAAGGAGGAACTCCAAATTTAGTTTGATTTACATATTGTTGTGACACTTACTAAGGTTCTTTTAAGGAGGTAGTTGAATTGTCCATTTTACATACAAAATCGGGGTACCTTTTTCTCTAAAACTACTGAACCGATTTTCTTCAAATTTTGCAGACTCTATCTTGGCTATAAAATAAGAAGGTTGTCTGGAGGATTGTCACCTAAGTGTCAACTGAAATTATTTTCTTAGTGACAAATTAATAATTATGTTATTATTTTTTTTTAAATAATTAAATAAATTATTTCGATAAAAATCAATTTTGCTAGTATACTTTTTAGTTCTACTTCAAAGAAATAAGCGGCGTGTAATAATAATTATGAACGATTATAAAAATAGTTCGGAAATTGAAAATATTCAAAACGTTGTTCCAAGATTATTGGCCCTTGATATATATTCCGGTACAGAAAAGTGTTCATAGAATATTAGTATGTCTTACAACAAATGTATGTACTAATTTCATTATGTAAAATACTTTTTACCAAAATATGAAATATATTCTAGTAAATATTTGACTTGTATTTTTCCCATTGCATATACATTACACATAATTATCGTAAATAAATCTAGGTGTAGGAAATGATTTGAGTCACAATAAGACATTTTTCTTCCATATGTCAGGAAGATAATTATTTGTCACTGCCTCCCTAATATATTTTTTTAATTCTATCTCATACATGTTTCAGAACTGAGAAACTATGCCACTAAAAATATTTCGCCGGCCATCCCTTTTTCATGGCCTATTTTAGGAACTGAAGCACCTTCTTCACGATGCTTAATTATAACGGGCTTATATGTTCCAACGTGAGTCATTTACGTTTCTTGGCCATAGATTGACTTTCTCACTTCCTTTTTCGCTCATTATTTTTTTAAATCAGTAAATTAAAATTTATCTACGCAAAAATCGAGTTTACTTTAATGTTGTGAATGAAGAATTAATAAATAAAGAAAAACAGGTCAGCCAAGAATCACCTCACATCACGTTTTTATTTAGTTTTTTTCCCAAAACAAAAGTTAAGAAAGTTTATGAATGAATATTAATAAATGAACAACGTGAATAAATTACGTTTTGTTCAAGCAACAGTTTTTCTTCGGAATTTAACCGGACGAATTGAAACCGGGCTATGCCAGGTATTGCTGTATTTTAAAAGCTTTAATTTTAATGACTATCATGCGCAACAACAAGAGGTTAACAGATAGAAGAAATTTTCCCGTTGATATTATTCAACGAGCTGCTTACGCTTCGTTGCACTTCCTTTGAAGCTAAATAGTTCTTGCATCACACCCCTTCCCTTTTATCTTCCCTTAGTCCGCCATTTACCTTAGTTGGTTTAGTCCATCCTCGAAAACTAGTCAAAATACATAGCAGTAGAGAGATTGATTAAGATCAATGGATTTATTAACATTGATAATCAAGTTTCTTAGAAGCAGATTAATTTTTATGGATATGTAACTTGTACGTGTTATGTTAAACAATATTATTTTGAAAGTGAAAAATTATATCGTAATTTGACTAAGTATCTGTAATGCTCGAACGTATAAATTTTGATAAAATTAAGACGGCGTTTTACTCCCCAATGGATTATGGAATTCATTCACATATGGATATCACTTACGGCTTATAATTTATAAGCTGGATGCTTGGTTGTTAGTCATACGCTCAAATTACCTCAAGATCTACGTCCATGAAGTGATCACAAACTCGGCGTTCGAACCCAAGCTCTACAAACTTGGAAGGCAAGTGTTCTACTTCAATTACGGTAACTTTTCATATCACATAACATTTCAAAAATTTTATAAATTTAAGGAAAAACGAAATTTATATCATCTGCTAAAATTCTGACAGAGAACATACTGCATGGTCTAATGCAGTGATTGCCAACGAAGCTTTTTTGAGTGTGAAACATATGGCAATTTGGGTAAAATGGGTATAGGCGTGGTAAACAGGGGTCTAATGTTTTGATATTCCTGTAACTATTTCTTATTAATTGTATTCGAGTTAGAAAGGAGTTCTAATATCACTACTATTATATCTAATAATTAAAAATACCTCAAACCTATTTTCTTATCTGAGGCATCTAAGGCCATTTTTCCGTTTTACTAAATGAACAGCAACAGTAGGCATGACCTAACATAATTTTCGTGTGCCGTCTAATACATATATGTACCTACTATACATACATTGAAAAGAAAATTGATCAAATTGATTCCTTCTATATCATAGAATTTTCTTTTATTCACCTTTATTACCGATATTCCCATTTTCCATTTTCCATATCGCATATCAGCAATAAAAAGCTTTGATTAATGTGGTCTTTGTTGTACCATCCCACTGTAATATATTCTTAATATTAAACGGAACTGAGGATGAGTAACATTTTTGTATCAAATCTATGTAATGAAAATTTTAATTGAAAATTGTTGACGGATACATAATATCTGTTATAATGTAGTTTCAAGATAAGAGATAAACGATGGTGTTGGTATTCATTATAAATAATATAAAATATTATATAAAAAGTGTATAATTAATTATAATGTTACAAAGAAATTTAGGAAATATTACCCAGATAATATGAAAACGGAAAAATATTTCAAATAATATACATGAGAAATGAGATTAATTTTGATTTTTGTTAATGTTCTTTAGGAAGAAACACATATTGTTATCACATTTTTCATCTAAAGTCCTATTTCTAAATGAATTTATGATAAAACGATATTGTACAAAAACTAATAATGATAGCAGGCGTGATACATAATACATATCAGAAGAGTTTTGATGCCAATTATATTATTACATACGAGTGAATTCTTAATTATATATCATTAACAAGCTTTGTCGGACTAACTATAACGCTATAACGATAGCTGATATAAAGTTGTACAAGTTTGCTGCCATTCTACTCTTATTCTGATTTATAAATTAGGATAAAAACAACCGCATGTTTTGCTGGGAAAAATTATTACTGAAATTGGAGAACTGTTGTCGTAAATTATGTTGACAGCTGTACATTGGCATTGGCACAACCAGTTGTGATATTGAACTATTTTGGCACATTTTCTGACTTAAATCTTAAATGAACTAAAGAGAAATTAACACAACTACAGAGGATGGTCTCTCTTAGTTAAGCTTTTTCATTTCGATTTTAATAACTTTTTGAAGACTCAATATTTTTTCTATAAATCAGACGATGGAGATTAAGTTCAGTTGGGAGAGATTATAGAAAGACGGGATGGAGAGACAAAGGGAAAAGTTTTTAATAATATGCTTAAATTGCAGTCAAAATTTCAATATGCAGTCGGTTTACCCCACACAACTATTTACGGGCACTTAAATTTTGATTATCGCAGTGACTCACCTTGTAAGTAGATAATGGTGTCAATTGTAATAAAAAAGGATTGTCAAGCTGTATCACTTTCATTATAAACCACAGAGAAGTTATTCATTATTATTCCAAATTATTCATATTTTGGCTTCAATCTTATGAAAACAAAATAAGAATAATATGTTGTCATATGACATCATGAGTGTAAATTGCAACACTCAATTTCAAACATTTATCAACGCACAAATAGTAGCACTCTTATTAGTTACTGACTTGACCTAATTAACTTTAAACAACAACTGAAAAATTATTTAGGGCATGGTTTCGAAGTTTCAAGAATGGTAATTTCAACGTTGCAAGCCTCGCGCTCGACAGCTCGACAGTAGGAGCTTGCAGAATCATAGGGAGTGACTCAACAAGCCCTTTCCGTACGATCGAAATCTATGGGAATGATTCCATTGGAATCAATTGGCAAGGAAATTGGGTGCATTATGAACTGAAACCGAGAGACGTTGAAAGACAATTTTTCACTTTTGAGCAGCTGTTTCAAAGGCAACAAAGAAAGGGTTTTGCACATAGGATTGTGACTGGAGATGAGAAATGACTATTCGACAACCCCAAGATAAAAACATAGTACGCTATGCCGGTCAATCGTTACTATCGACCTCAACATCAACACCAAAGCCGAATATACATGGTTCGAATGTAGATGCTCTGTATCTGCTGGGATCAAAAGGGTGTTGTATACTATGAACTACTGAAATCTATTGATTCTATTACGGGTGATCGGTATTGGCTACAATTGATTCGTTTGAGCCGTGCATTGCGCGAAAAAAGGCTGGAATGCGAGCAAAAACTTGACAAAGGAATTCGTCAGCCTGGCAATGCTCGCCCTCATGTCGCAAAAGTCATAAAAATTTGGGAATATTTGGAAACGCTCATATGGGATGTGTCACCGCACCCTGCCGTATTCTCCGGTCATTGCTCCTTCTGATTACTGATTGTTCTGATGGATGCAGCATATTTTGGCTGGTCTCCCGTTCACTTCATTCGCAGAAATCGAAAATTGGCTCCCAACTTGAACCGTTTCAAAAGATGAGTAATTTTCTCGAGATGGAATTCGAAAATTACCTGAAAAAGTAGTAACCATAACCACCGATAGATAATACTTTGAATAATCTGTTAATTCATTTTGTTTTGAAATAAATGCATTACATGAGCACAAATAAACGGACAGAATTAATTTGTACACCCAATATGTTAGTAATTCTTTAAAACTGTCTAACTGTATTGCAAATATTGACAAGACAATGGAAACAATTCTTGAAAATAAATTCTATTATTCAGCATTTCAATAATTTATATTGATTACTAAAATATCTACTTGAATTAAAGAGGATATAACTGATGGATATAAATATAAAGTATCATTGTGTATAGTTACTAAACTAATACATAAAACATTATAAATCGAATACCATTTCCATTGAGTTCCATTGAAAGAATGTAAATCGAAATACTATCGGTGCGGAAGCAAATAATATTGTAAAATAACTTCCCTATTATAATAGTCTAAAAGTATACAAAAAAAGGGGATGATAAAATAACCCACAACCAAAAACCATTAAATCAATAAGCGACCATTAAATACACATCAACCACACGACCCGAACACAAATTATGGAAAAGCCCTCAGAAAGAACTTTCATATATTCAAGTATTTTATACACAGCAACCAAAATGGATATTAAATTGTATTAAAATAATAAGGATATGTTGGCCTACCCATTTTCCTCCCAAAACATGTGTCGCTTCGTTATTTAGAGTTACACAAAAAAAAAATAAAATAGATACTACTACTAAGTTGATCTTATCTATAAGGTACGGAATGTTATATTTCGTTAACACTAACGGTATAACTTGATTATAATGTTTATTTGAACCAGCCGTCTGTTTACAATACGTATATTCTCCATCTCAAATATTTTATATCGAATTATTTAGTCCTAATAAAGCTCATTTATCATTATCATATAAAATGTAATATGATTAACACATGAAGCCAACATCAATTAGAGAAATTGGGCCAGTAGTAGTAGTGGTATTGATTAAGAGTAAATTTATTAAGGATTTATTCGGAAGGATTTATTAAAAAAAAACCAGAAGTCAAATAGTCTTATCATTAGTGTATTATTTAAGAAACAGTGTTATAAGTTATAAATCAATATAAAATCCTTAAGATTATAGCAACACCTATGCATTTCGTTCAAACATACATAATTGTTACTTGTAGTCCTTATGCGTATACCTCCTATAAACGTAAAAGTTTTACAAATCTAGCTAGACGATAAGGGGATGGCTTATTACTACATAAGGGTGGAATAATTGGTTTTCTTTCAACACAATTTAATAATATGATAGAAGAATAATTGATACTTATGTAGGTACATTTAACCGGTATTGGTAAAATAGTATCTGTTGAACTAATCCATGGTATATTGTATATGTAATAACTGTAGAGAATAACTGATTTTATACTATTTGGGTACATAATAGGGCCAAAAGCTTTTGTTTTTACAAGTCATGCTTTTATTAGCTAAATTCCCAGCCATGGAGATTCCATTTGTCATTTGAGTTTTTTTTTCAAATTGGATATTCATAGAAAACATAGACGACTATAATTAATTTAAAAGACGTCTTAATGTTGGAATATTAAATAGGAATATCTGCATACGACAGACCAGACACATCTGTTCAACGGTTAAGTATATCGCTTAAAATAGGTAAAATGTAAATGGTTTGGCATTATTGTCTTTTTTCACAATGGTAAATACTCTTAATTATATTTTTCTAAGATATGGAGATACTGCCAAGATGCTGGTTTTAAAATGACTTTTATTTTAAGAATATTTAGTATAATAATGGTGGAAGTATTCAACAGTAGTATACTTATACACAACCAGCTTAAAGGTGTAGGTTCATTTCAATGATTCATATAAGGTGAACATATAATTCGCTAATCTTAGTCGTAGGTAATTTTTAATTACGACATTAATCTTAACATTCCTACCAATCCATCAGGAGGTCTGGGTATTATTTATTATTAGATAAGTTTATATAATATTTATCGGTATTATTAAACCGAACTTTTAATAATTATTGTTAGACAAAATTACAAATCTCAAGAAAAGGTTCCCAAAGATTTTCCCTAACTTTTTTTACTAGTTAGCTGGTCCTGGTATTTCAATATAAGAAATACGTCTGTATTTTTTTTAAAACATATGAAGGATTTAGGAGTCACCTTACTCCGTTCCGTATACCACGCCCTTTAAGAAACGTGAATTTCTTAAAACTTTTGACTTTCGTAAAACGAATGAATAGTTAGAATTCTACTTGGGAAGTTTGGTAAAAATGGATAAAAGTGTAAGATTTATGTGGATAAACTTGTAAGACAATTTTATGAAAATTGAAAAATTTCAATAATTTCCAGAAATTTTGTTACTTTTTTACCTTCATAAGTAATATAAAACATCCCCTTTGATTTCAGCGTTTCTACTCGTAGTCCTTAACTATTTAGGTTTCAATGTTAAAGCATTAATTCCTAAGTAAAAACTATGAATAAACTATGGATAAACCAGGGTGTGGCCAGTGAAAATTAAAACAATGCTAGGATAATTTGAGAAAAAATCCTAAAACTTTATGGAATTACTCAATCCTATGAAAACTGAGACATGCTAAGTCTTTCTAAACTTTTCATGACAGTTCTAGACTCTATCCCACATTTCATTTATAAATTTTGGAATTAAACACTTTCATACAATTTCCTTCCACGTCTGGACTGTTTTAGAATTTATATGAACTTTGTTAAAATTTACTTGCCATTTTCCGGATTATGCATTATTTTTGATGACACTTTCTCGTCTCTCCTATCATTTGATGACTTTTCACAATTTTTAATAATTTTATGAGTTAGACAAGACGATTCACAGCTTTTCCGAACTTTACTCAACTTAGTAATTTCTCGACTTTCCTCTAATCCACTTTTCGAATATTTCAAGTTTTCCAGATTTTCTCCAAATTTTCCGGAATGTCAGTCGTAAACATATTTTAATATCAGGAAATCAGTCAGGAAAATAGGAAAATGTCAAGGAGCGGAAAAAAGTCCGGAAAGCTATATTAGTAAAGTAGAGAAATAGTTAAAAGCTTGGGTAAATGTCAGGAAAAATGTGGGAAATCAGAGGAAATTCTTTTAAACTTCTAACCAAGTAGCAATAAATTCGGGAAAAATTAGGAAAATCGAAAATTAGGAAAATAATTGAAAAAAAAACAAATTACATATCAGAAGAAGGCGAAGGAAAATTAGAAAAATTCGGGGGAGTCTCATGAGGCCTCAGACTCAAGCAAAACAAATATACTCTCGATATATTTCCAATTTTCCTAACGTTTGAACGACTATTACCGACCTTTCCGAAACTGACATTCGATAAGATATGCAATACATACGTAGGTTGTCGATAGTTATACATATGCGATAGGCTATTGTCAAATTCATATAAGTGCTTTCTAAAAATTGTTTTGTTCTAAATTCTGTTCAAATTTAATATATCGTTCCGAAATTCTCTTTTTGAGTTTTCGATTTAAACACAAATGTATTCTTAGTCCCAAAAGTTAAACGTCACAATAAACGAGATTTTTCTGTGTGTAGTATATACTCGTGTCTAGTGATATTTCCTATCCACATTCCATAAACCTTACCTTATTTCACCATTTAATGGCCGTTCCCCCAAATATAATTTACAAATGTAAACAAAAACTTGCTATCACGTTTGTAATTTACTATTAACGTAGTCTACGAGATACTTATACATTTTTATTGGAGTATAAGTATACAAATCGTAATATTATATTCATCATCGGTAATTATGTAACGTCAAAATGAGGTGTATGAAAATTCATTATCTTTACCCTTATTTATTTACAATCAAATTATGTAAATGTCATATATTGTAGTTTCACTGGCTTTAAAAATTAATTTGCCAATATTTTTGCAATAAGCGGATGTGAGATAATAAAGTGTCAATTCTATTACCAGTTAACATGAACTCACATTAAGAAGCTTATAAGTTTATCAACGTGGGTAACTGAAATAATTGGCCTAAAAAAATTGTTAGAATTGTTAGAACTATTCTTCGTCTTTTACAGTTTTTAGGGCGATACTATTTTTACTAAATGAACAGTACTTTATTACATTACTTTATTAAATGAACAGTACTAGAAGATATTTGTAAATTGTTTGATCCATCCATCCTGCTTCCAGAAATACCAGCATATGGCGAAATACTTGAAAAGTTTCCTTGCTATCCTTGTTCGACTAAATGAAAATTAATTTTGATTACCCTAAATAAATATTTGAATACATTACTATATTAAAATACTTGCATTTGTTATAATTTTGGGTTCAAACATAGGAAAAGGATTACAATTCTAATAACGAAAAGAAAAAAAATTATTTACGGTTCTTAAAATGAAAATCATTGTACAAAATGTTTGAGAGGCACAGATTGGCTTTCGGGAACAGGGTGGCCAGGATACACCCAAATCATATAATAATATAACCATAGATTAAGAGACAAAAGTTTGATCCAGATATTCTATTCATACTATAATTAATTCTATATTTGTATGCCAAATTGTATGAAATAATTAAAGTAAGAATAGTTTGTAAATCGAAAACTAGTTTTTCAATTCGTGATACTGTTATATTAACGATTAATTACCTATTACATAAGTCTCAACGTAAGATAAATTAAATGATAGATAGAGGATAGATAGGCCATCTAAAATAATTTTTAATCACATAGGTGGCAAGCACTTGCCCCCAGATTGATGAATAAGGATTACCTCTTCTTTCAAATTGTTAAGAAATATTAATACAGTCAAACCCTATAACCCTATAACCCATAAGTAATTGAACAACACACACCAAATTTGTCCAAGTTTTATTACATTATGTGTATGATATTATTATATTTATTATTCAGATTAAATTTCCACAAAATTATGTATCGTATATGTTGGACAAAATTTAATTGAATAATTATAATCCTTGAAAATGAGCATTTCTCATCTCATATACCTACTCGTTTGTGAAGTTATAATGTTCACACTTCTTATAGAATATAACCCTCCGAAAGTACTATAGTACTATAGCTCATCCGTAAAGTATTGTTTCAAAAATATTGCCTAAATAATCATCTTTTACCTTTTACTTCTCTACGGAGCATAGGCACTTCCACATGGAAGTTTCTGCAACTTATTTCGATTATTAACGAGGCTAGGTTGCCACTCTAGCGCTCAATGGTATTTGTTATTTTATTTTTGATCATTTTATCCTGTCGACTAATTACATATTATATTAATAGCAATGGATGTGTATTGTTTGTTGTTTGATGATACCCCCAGTACACAAGGAGTAGTGTTTCACCGAGGCTACGAGGCATCCTCGCCTCGCCGATTAGTATTGGAATTTCGTTCCTGGCTATGAACTAAGGCGAGGCGAGGCACAATCCCGAAATCCTCGCTTGACTGAGGCAAGGCATTGATTTTTTACTTAGTTTCTGCTTTTATAATTATTCGAACGTATTTTATCCATTCAAAGAATAATTAGATTTTTATTATAGACAGAATTAAAATACATCAAAAATTCTTTATCTGTGTTATTATTTAAACTGTGATATTTAGAATAATATAAGAATTTGTCAAAACAATGTATATGTATTGTCTACCTTTCACTTCACCTATTCGATTTTTTATTACTGTAAGAAAAATTCAGCCCGAGGCAAAGCGAGGTAAATTTATAATGCCACCTCGGACGAGGCGAGACCGAGCTTGTTGGCGATAGCTTTGTTTGTCATACAGCATTACATCAGCAATACATACAATTTTTTTACCGGATCAACGCATCGCTAGGAAGTCTTGCAAAAAGAACAGTCAAAACAACCGGAAGTAGGCTCAAATACGACTGTGACCGTAATAAGTATTTCAATAACGAAATGGTCTGCTCGTGCTGATGCTTTTCGAAGTTTGTGCGAGTCCTGGGATTAAATTATTGGGGTATTGACTTCCATTGCGGACGACCCTCTAGACTCTAGAGGAAGTAAATGTTCGATACGAAGCTATGGCAATTTGGTTGAAATTGGAGCGTTTAGAAAGTGCGTTTATGGCCTACTTTTGGGGGTTTTTGCTGAATCGGTTCATCGCGGTCAACAAAAAGCTGCAAGCTGTGGACATAGACATATTTCCTTCCATAGAATTATACGATTCTCTGTTCTGTCTTTTCGGTGAAACGCAAGACAACTTCATTGATTTTAAGAAGAAAGCGAAGCAAATTTCGAGCACGGAAGAATATGAACAGGAACAGGATACGAGGCATAAGGAGAAGAGGAAGTTACTTCTTGGTGAGTCTAGGAGTGGAGAAGTAAAATTGTCTTGTCAAGAGCGTTTGAGAATATCTTCATTTTTGGTAGTAGCTTCAATGTGAATTCCGGAAACGACAGGACGCATACATCCAGTATCACGAGAAGTTTTCTTTTTTGATCAAGCTGACGTAGATGAGTACAGTTGAAATGACCGAACAAGCAGAGGCCTTGCAGAGAATGTATGTATCTGACTTCGAAGATATTTTTAAAGAAGTGTCTTCATTTCCAATCTCACTGCATATCGAGTGAACAAACGACGGACTCCACATTGAAAATATTGAAGTGGCTGCAAAACAGCGATCTTCAAACGGTGTACTCGAATTTGGACATTTCGTTGAGGATGTGTGTTCGCACCCCGGTGACGAATTGCTCTGAGGAAACAAGTTTTTTTGGTTGCGGCGCGTGAAAAATTATCTTCGATCGACAATGAAGGAGGACCGTACTTGGAATTGAGTCCGATTTAAATTAAATTAAATCTAAATAAAATATCAGTTACAAATATAAATAAAATAAGTATATGTATTAGATATATTATATAATTTAAAACACGAAAACATGTAAATATAATAAAAATAAAAATAGGTATGTTTGATGAATGGAACGACCGTTGGTTGTATTTAAATATGAGTTGTTACGGGCTTAGCGGTCCAGAATATTTTGGCG
>JANTOP010007217.1:0-16378 GCA_027564815.1 Symmerus nobilis
AGTTTTGACACACAGAAACTCTATGATTACAGCGACTTACCAACTAGTCAACGATTCCAGGGCCATACAGAAGTCCTCGGTGCGTTCGTAGTACTCGTTTTTCTTCTTAAATAAGCCTCTGAAGAACGGTCAAAATTCAGGCGGTTACATCTATCGCCCCCCTTAAGTGAAGCATCTCAGTTGCCATTCGATATTGTCCCTAATTGGATATGTTACTTAATCACCTCCACAGCTCCTTATGGTCGTCTTATCGCTCTGCTAATTAAAAACATCAATGCGTCTTATTACGTCTCTCCTAAGTCTTAGTTTAGACTTCGCTTCGACGTAATATCTGAGCGGGAGTTTGATATCTTCTTACTATGTTATATTAATTCTTTTATATAGCGTCCTCAAGTGGTCGATACCGCGGCTGAAAAACCTAAGATCCTCCAAATATTTGTTATTAAAAAAAACAGTGAATGGTAGAAAATGGAAAATTAGGAAAAAGTCGAGATCAAATTTAGTTATAGCATGAGAAACGGCTAATAAATTCGGAAATTTTAAAAATAATTCTGAATAATTCAGTAAAATTTAGCAAAAGTGAGATTTGCTACGAAAATGCTTGAAAAGGTCGGGGAAAATCGGAAAAGTCTTAGTATGTTGAGGTTTAACCGTACGAAGTAGTGAAGTAAGGTAATGTCGGTAGGTAGTCATGCATATTACTTTAAAGGAAAGTTTTAGAGAAGTTGAGAGGGAGCAGGCCTTTTAACATTTTCTTAACTTCCCCGACTTTCAAGCAACTTTACCCGACGTTATCCTATCATTTCTGGATATCTTCTAATTTTCTTATGTTTACCTGAGTTTTCGATCTGTTGCTCGGATTTTGACAAATTTCTCAATTTTTTTATGACATTTTCATAGCGTTATTCATATTTTTTCATACTATTCCTCATATTTCCCAACATTTTACTGGATTTTCTGACTGTCCAAACTATTTCCCTAGTTCTCAGATTTTTTCCCCAACTTCTTTCCATTTTCTCCGAATTTTATCGCCTTTTCTGACTATTCGGAATTTTACTCAGATTTAGCTTGGCATTTTTCTAGATTTTTTCATTGCTTTGCACAAAAATTGAAATAGGCTCTTATGAGAAATTACGATACCAAAAATCTTGATATTTGATCCGATTTTCCCGACAATTTTCTTTAGTAAAAAAAAATCTAATGATGCAAATAGTTGGTATAATAGTTGACGAAAGATAGAAAAATACAAAACGTAAACTTTTCGGCTAAAAGCTCTGGAGAAACTTAAAAGCTCAGAGAAAGCTTTGATTTGTGAACCTAATTTATAACGTTTTCAAATCCATTCTCCATCTAGATTACGATCTTTTAAAGTTATTTAAAATTTTCTAAAAATAGGTTCATTAAAGTCTAGAAAGCTCATCGGGAACTCAATATTAAACTTTCATTTTATATAATTTGGAATCTAATTTTTATTGGATTTATTAAATTTGAATTAACGTGTGTCGATAATTCTTTGCCGGTTTTATCGCTAAAGTTAACACGTTACTTACAATGGATAGTTAAAATATATTTATTCAAAGTATTGGGCCTTTGATTCTATACATTTTGCCCTTCCAAAAGAACTGTTTCTCCTTTGAGCTAAACTATTCATCGAGCCATTTTTTAACTTCTTCGAAATCGGTGAAGTATTGCTCTGCAAGCGCGTGCCCCATTGTTGCGAAAAGGTGGTAGTCGGATGGAGCCAGGTCTGGAGAGTACGGCGGGTGAAACCTTGACTGGTTTTGTTGTATGAGACATCTTTGCAGTATGATGTCTTTGCAGAATCATGTCTTTGAGCGTATTGTGCCCGTTTTTCGATCAATGCACAGTTTAAATTGATCATTTGTTGTCGGTAGCGATCAGTATTAACTGTTTCTCCAGGTTTCAACAGTTCATAATATACGACACCAACCTGGGGTCCCACCAGACACAGAGCATGGTGCCTTTCAGTCGGTGGGCCGGCTTCGCCAGGTGATAACCATGAGGTTTTCCGCTTGGGATTTTCGAAATAAATCCATTTTTCATCTCCTGTTACTATTCGATGCAGAAATGACTTCCTTTCATACCTTTGAAGCAGCATCACTAACGATTTTTCGATTTTCCAACTGCTTGTCATTCAATTCATGTGGAACCTATCTGCCAATTTTTGGATCTTTCCCATCGCTTGAAATCGTTCACAAATTGCTACTCGGTTTACATTCAACTTTTCTGCGAATTGTTTTTGAGTTTGTTTTGGGTCTTCATCCAATAACTCCTGCAATTCCGCATCTTCAAACGTGTCCGGCTTACCAGGACGTTCTTTGTCTTGAATGTTGAACTCACCACATTTGAATTGTCGAAACCAAGTTTCACATGTTCTTATGGTTGGAGCATGCTCACCGTAAGTCACTACGAGCAAACGATGTCTTTCAACGGCTTTTTATTTTGATGAAACAAGAAAATTAATGCGCCCCGCCAATGCACGTTTACAGGCACAAAGCTCGACATTTTCAAAAAATTATAAATCTATAACGCTGTTGTTTAGGTGGTACGTAACTTGTGAAGTTTTGAGGTTAATGTCAGTAGAAAAAAATGACAATGTATCAAATCATAACATTTTATACTTATGGCTAGTGACATCTGTTTCAAAAACCGGAAAGGAATTACCGACACACCTGGTAAATATGAAGTTTTCAGGAAAAGCTTTTCCAAACCATAATAAGCTCTAATAAAGTTTTAAGCTCCGCACCAAATTTTTAACGATTTTAAATCTATTTCCCACCTAGATTTTAATTTTTTAATGAAATTTGAAATTTTCCCAAAAGAAATGTACAAAAGTCTAGAAAGCTCATCGAAAGCTTAAAATAAAAAATTCATTTCATACATTTTGGAATATAATTCTTATGGCATTCATTAAATTTAAATAAAGTATAATGTTTTCGCGAAAAGCTTTCCCAAACCATTATAAGCTCTAAAGAAGCTTTAAGTTCCGCACGCAATTTTTAAAGATTTTTAATCTATTTTCTATCTAGATTATGATTCTTTAATGAAATTTTAAAATTTCCCGAAAAATATGTACAAAAATTTGGAAAGCTCATCGAAAGCTAAAAATAAAAATTTAATTTTATTCATTTTAGAATGTAATTCTTATCAGATTTAAAAAAGCTCCTATAAGTTTCGGATACATTTTTTTACGATTTTAAATCTATTTTCCCACCATTTTCCCACCGCTTCAAATTTTTACCCGCATATTTCTAACGTACTGCCCGTACCTTTCCAACCTGGTTTTGTCTATATGTCGTCTTCCGAGCATTTCGGAACTTCTCCGACTATTACCTATTTTTTTTTTTAACTCTGTCGACTTTACCGATTATTCCAACATTTTAGCGTATTTTTTTAAATTCCGTAGACTTTTCTTAGGTCTAGACTTCTTCCAAACGTTACCAACTATTTAAGGATGGGCGATTTTCCTGCACATTTTGTATTGACCAAACGACGATGGAAAATGCTGTTGCTAGATTTCCAGGTTGCACGGCAATAACGTTTTTGTTAATTGGCAGGGAATTTCTATGTAGTACTGATGAATAAGATAAAAAAAATATGGTTTTCCCACCGTAAGTAAATCATTGTTAATATGTAAGAAGTCCTTGTGGGACAATAAGCGACCGAAGATATTACCTAATAGGTCGATATCCAAATAATCGAATTAATGAGGTAAATTAGCATATTGAGTCGGCGTAGTGACTTATAGCGTGGAATTTCTAAATTTCGAAAAAAATTAGGCTGTTATGAAAAGGCATTAAAAAAGTCTTGATGCACATTAGAATTTTATAGCTTAATATAAGCATACCACAATCTGCAATAGGGCATGGGTCTAATCTGCAAGGAGCGCTAATAGCAATTTCTTTGTCGTTTCCGAACTTCCTTGGACCTTTCGCTACATAAAATATTAAAAAACATATATAAATTTATTAACCAACATTTTTTTTATTAAACATTTATAAATTTGTATTTTTTTAATTAATTTCTATAATTTAAATATTAAATTTCATACTAGAACATTAATTCGCACGATTACATATATTTTTTTTTTAAATTAAATATTCTTAATTGACAAGAAAATTAAAATAACAACCTAACGCCGAATATTCGATAAAATGTACAAATATCATTTTAATTAATTACGAGTATAATTTCAAACATTTTAAAACCTGCTTGATTATTAACTAATAAATAAAATAAAAATAAAAATGTAATTGAATATCACGAATTAATTGAGGGATTAATTTTTTTTTAAAAAAGATGTTAAATAATTTTATATTATAATTTGCATTGTTAGTTTTTTTTTTTGTAAGATTATTTATTCCTTTCTATTTTTTAATAATTTAAATTTAATTATAATTACTTATAACATATGTTTTTTTTCTTTAAATGTCAATTATGTATTTATATTAATTATATTTAATAAAAACAAATCGTTAAATTATATATTTCTCGCTTGTTATTATTTAAAATTATCATAAACGAGTTTTTTTTAATAAAAATTTAATGTTTCTGCAATGACTTTGAAATAAAATTTATAGATAATTTGGAGTTCAAAATTTAAATTTTATTATTATAAAATTTCAATATAAAATGTTAAATTTTTGTCTTAATTCTATTATTAATAATAATTTCTAGACATTTATTTATTAAGCCCCCAAAGTTGCTCATAATTAAGAAACGATTTTTTAAAATTAGTTTTCCTTCCTAAAAAATTAAGATCATTATAGTGAGAGGATTATCTGATTACAGAGGTTCATTAGAAGGGGAAGATTAAATCCCACCCCCACTCATAGTCTCAACTCCCTACTCTTAACTTAAATTTTTGAAAAATTCATTGAATAATGATTTACATCCAATTTTCTCCTACCCACCCACCCTACCATCACCTTCTCTCTCAATCATCCCTCCCGAACCTCTATTAATCTGTACTAACGTACGATAAAGTTCGTTGATATTTCCGATTCCTCTTACACCGATTAAAGTGGCGTCCAATTATACGTTCACCGCCATTCAAATGATCCATTTCCGTAACCGTTTCATCGCCATCGCCATATTTCAATTCATTAAACGATAAATTTCGTAACATAAAGTGACGCTTCGATCGAACGTTCAAATTAACGTCCACTGGACGAACGAACAAATTGTTTGGTCGTTGCGGTCGCGTATCGGTCATCTCACCCGACCGGATGGTGAACGTAGATGGGACCGTATGTAACCGGTTCGATAGTCGATGGTTGGTGGTTGGTGGATACCAATTAAACCGGTTCGGGGACCACGACCCCATCTAAAAGAATTTTTGAAAAAACATGGGGGTTTCTTTGAATTTTTTATTTTTTTGTAATCACTTTTGGTAGTTGTTTAAATTTTAAATTTAATTTGAAATTAATACATAGAAAACGAAAATTATTTAATTTAAAATAACTGTACATGCAAATTTCGAATATAGATGTGAGTCCGAGTACTGCCGAAAGGTGTGTAAGGAGCAGGCCTAATATGAGATTTAATTTACTACTTTCTGATCCAAAACGTTCTTTAAACGATCCTAATTCAAATTTAATTCTGTAATTCTTTAATGCGACATATGAGTTATTGAGCTAGTTTAAAATTTTATTAGTTAAAAATCAGGAAAAGCATGTATATTTTTTTACATATTTACTACATTCTAGTATTTAAACCAGGGATGCTCAGCGTCTAACACCAAGGGTATTTTTTTACCCCAATATTAAAATAATTAAAATAAGCATGAGAATTTCTGGGAAAGGAAGTACGAAATAATAGAAAATGAAGAAATTGGCCAAAATAATTCTTAAAATGGTCATAAAAATAACTTTTTAAAACTTATTTTTAGTCAGAAACAATTTCAAAAAATTGTTTATACCCGTAAGATAATTTTACTTGAGCAAGCATGGTTTAAACATTAGAATTTAGCTTTCGTATAGCCATTATTGGACATATATTTACTAATATTTAGACTTTGAATGATAATTTAGCTTCCCTGTGACTGCTTTTTTCCGAAAGGACTTTTTTAATTTTTCTGACAGATAAATAAAGATCGTGAGTTTACATACATAGGAAGAAAGGATGTAATAATGGATAGATCAAGCGACAGAATAGGTCTCATTTTAGTGCCGAATGAAAATTAGAAAAAATGCTACCGATCAATAAAATTAATTTATCTAAATTTAATTACAAAAACAATTAATTTTTAATTAATTAACTAAAGTAACCTAAATAAACTTACCTTTTATAAATAAAAGCAATTTCTACTTTTGGTACATAATACGTATAGCTTTGGTTTAGTATGCGATGTAAGTAAGTATTTTCAATAATTTTCTATATTTACAAATTTTATTTTGATGAAAAATTGTGTAGAAGTATATGTATATTATTTTATTAAAAATTTCATTCTTATTTCTTTCAGTGTAGTCTTTCTTTAATTTTTTTTTATTATTTCTGTTTCTATCGGATCGATGGTGAATTTACAGCAATGTCTCGTCTACAAAATGCTGGTCGACTGTCATCCATCACAATACGGTATGGTTTGTGTATTTTTAGGTAAAAGTGTGTATATAGCAAATTTACATACATATATACATATGTTTAGGATAGAATAGTTCATGAATTATAATTAAATTTATTAAATCAATGATTATTCAGGTTATTATTTTTGGTGCAATATTTTTAATATAAAATGAATGCATAGTGGTGGTGGTGTGTGTGAAAGATGTTGTGGGCCGGATATGATGCACATCGCAGGTGGATTATATTTTTAGTTTTAGTGGAAATTTGCAAAAGAAAAATAATAAATTTTTGTTTTTATTAGAAAATTGTATAATTAAAATGATAAATTATATGTTAATTTGATGATATAATTCTAATGCAAGAAATTATTGTATAATTTAAATTAAAATAAAAAAATGGAATAAATTTGTTTTTCTGAATTACCAAGTTCAATAAAAGCATTTTATAAAGTGCATACGTTTACCCTAATTTATCAGTAGTTAGCATACAAGTAGATCTTTTCGAAATCTCTTTGAAACTCGTATAAATTTATTTATATATTATTTGAAATAATAATTAAATATCAATTTGGATTATACTTGTAGTATAAATGAGGAATTATATCCGAGGAATTATTTCCCAATAAATGATTAAAAAATATTTGTTCTTTAATAACTATATAGCAGGGGTGGGCAACCTTATCTTTGCAGAGCGCCGCATAAAAATGAAGAAATTTCGGACGGTCACATGATGTTGTTTTAAGGATTTAAACTATAAATTTACCACATTTATAGCTTTACTTATATTTGCGTTGCTACGTCGGAAAATCGCCCGTAAAAATTCGGGGATTGATTTTTTTGGAATTCCGAGAAATCATTTTCTTCAATATTCGCTATAAGAGACAATTTTGCGTTTTTAGATTTGTCAAATTTTGGAGAACATTTTTGGGAAATTCAGTTTATCAACAAATGATCTTGAACTTTCGATATTATCTGAAATTTCTTGAATATTTTGTAAAAATTTGGAAATTATAAAAATTGAGATAAAGGAAGATTATTCTTGGTAATTAAGAAATGTTTTGAAAATCGAAAGGAAAATCATCGAAAAATTCATCTAAAATCGAAGTCACGCAATATAGATATTATCCTAGTTTTCTTTGGATCCCTTACGAATTTTCCAGAAGTTATACGATTTTTTGTGACTTTTCCTCGGTGATTACCAACTGTACCAACCATTTCTCGACTTTTCTATATGCTCACTGACCTTTATCAACTTTTAACTTCCCCTCCTTCATTATACGTACTTTTCGGGCCTAATTCAAAATTTCTGGATATTCTGATTTTTCCTGGATCATTTTGGACCCGCGGAAATCAGAAAAATCAGAGAAGAAGGCGAATTCGCGTAAAAGTCCGAAGAATAGTCAGGAAAAGATAGCAAAAGTCATAAAGTGACGGAGAAAATCGAAGAATCGTGAACATTTTAAGTGTAGGGAAGTCAAGAAATTAGCCAAGGCGAGAAAAATACAAATAAAATACAATTATTTTATTCAAAAATTTTAATTCTTGAAGCCACCCCCAACCAATCTTATAGCTCAGAGCTGAGGACAATTTCAGCTCTAATTCTGACATAACGGGACGAATGTAACCGATAACTCAATATCTTCCCATTTTGGCTACAACAAGTCGGAATACGAAAAAAATGGTTAATGGTTGTAATATGATGACATGGAGAAAATTAGTCGGAAAATCACCCGAAAAGCTAAGAAATTCAGGATGAAGTCTCGATAAAATGTGGAGATATTTTGAATTGATAATTTTCCGGTTATTAATCTCCTTGTAAATCGCATGAGATTTTTCGATTCCAAATTTTGTTAAGAAAAATTCATCCAATTTGGCTGACATTTTTTTCCCGGATAGTTGATTAGCTAAATTTCTAATTTCAGGGTTTCGTGAAAAAAAAAAACTATTTGAGCCAAATGCCAGATTAATTGTACGAAAATTGATCATTTTCCATATTTCTAATTTCTAATTATAAATGGAAAAAAGAAATGTATAACTGACTCAATCTTCCGTTTCCTTAATTTATACTTTCGTTATACTGATATTTATAAATACCCGATTATATTTAAAGAAAAGTTCCTAAGTTTTTTGGGTTCTTATGTTTAGTATTAGAATCAACGTTACGCATTTTACAAAAATATTAATCGAGTGAGAAAGAGGTTCCGCGGGCCACTTGGGATATTTCCTCGGGCAGCATGCGGCCCACGGGCCGTGGATTGCCCACCTCTGCTATATAGGGTACGTTCCATATTATTTATTTCTAGCTTATGAATTATGAATTGCATTTTATTTGCATTTCCATGGGAGTTAATAAAAATGGATTACTAAAATTTGTTTTAATTTTTCCGCCTTCATTCCAATACTATGACCGATGTTTTTGAGCCAAGCCCTACTACTTTCGGACCTTTCAACATTTTAAAGTATTTTTTCTAACTTCGCCCTACTCCATACAGACTTTTCCCGGTATTAGAAACTATATTAACTATTAACCAAGTACTAATTTCTCAAAATTAGTAACAAAGGAATTAATATCTAATATCTGCACAGAAAATTACATTTTAAAAACACTGGTATGCAGGCATAAAATCACCTGTGGTCAATTATTTGGCGACTCTAGGTTGTGGATTATTCTTTACAGTAGTGTCTTCCTAGAGAAAGTAATTATAAGAAAAACACGCCAAATTTTTGTCAATCATTCTGGGTTTATCTGAGGCATGCCTGGTGCAAAATTTCGGGCTCGTAGAATTTTGAAAAATTGCCCAAAAAAATGACAGTGTATAGTCATGTTTTTTGTCAGAAATTGAAAATTTCAAACCCTTTTATCAATTAAAATCATAGTTCTGGCTCAGATTTTCTATTTAAAAATGATTTTAGACGATTAGGGTAATTTAGTTATGATAATTAGGATGGGTTCCCATGTGAATTTCCGCCACCAATTTTTCTTATAAAAGTCTTCAAGAAATCAGTTTTAACTCGAGTTATATCTCAGACTTTCAATCACTTATTCAATTTTAGGTTGTAGAGTTTTTGAAGAATCAAATATTTATAGTCCAAAATTACCTAATTTTGTTTAATTATTTTATTAATTAAAAATTCCAAAACATCTAAAAATTAATAACTGTAAGAAAGTATCAAGAAAGCTGATAGATTTCAGATAATTGTCTGATAATTTCGGTGCACCTCTAAAAGGTCCAATTTCGAAGCGAAATCAAATTTGAAAGCAAATCCGAATAAAAAGTAGCGTGCATCATATCAATTAAACAATTTTTGGATTTAAAAATGATGCAATTTTTTATTAATTGGTTTTTGTAATTTTTCTAATTAGGGAACTAATTAATTTGTATTTATATCGATTTCGAATTGAAATCACCTTACCTTTTGGAACATAGGTATGCCTTTTTTTTTAATTGGAAGAAAGTGGAGGCATTAAACACAATAATTAATACATAAGAATTTTCAATTTTTTTATGTAATAAAAATTATTTTTAAATTAATTGAGAAAGTAAATAGATTGTTAGAAGCGATATATTAAAATGGATAAATGGTGATGTTTTTCTTGCACGAGTAGTTATACATCCAATCAGTGTATATAAGAAAAAAGGAATAAAGAAAATTAACATTTCCAATATCAAAAAATATTACCACATTTCCACTAAATTGTATTTACAATTTATAAAATTGATAGAAATAATTTGAGAGAAAAAACTGAGTAAGACAAACTAAAGGAAATTAGTAGATAATTCAAAATCGTGATTCTACCACATGGAAAATTTGATTAAAGAAAAATAACATATATAAATTAATTTGATGAATTATAATTAATTAAGTAGAGAATATCATATAGAGAAGAGAGAAAATTTAATTGAATTAAAATAATTTAATCTGAATTAAAATTACCTGGCGTTGTGTCCCAACAAGATGATATTTCTGTAAATATAAGAAACATTAAAAGAATGTTTTATATTAATTTAATATATATTATTAGGAACAATTAAGTTATGTGCTAAGATTTTATCTAATCACGAGACATTTATATACTTTAGGATAGAATTTAAATAAAAGAGATATTTAATTTAAAATTATATATAATTCATTGGTTAATTTTGAAAAGTAATTATATTTTAAAATCGAAATTGAATATCAGAATATCAAGATCGTATAAACGGAAATTCATTGTATACATTTAATTTCCCTTATTTTCCTGGGTTCCTCGCTTACTAAAATTATATGCAATCTGTTGATGTCTTTTGATTTACTTTACAGTTCAATAGTTTATATTCATAAATCATATGGGGACTTTTTTTTTAATTTTTCACTTTCTACTTCCAAAAATATAATAATTATAATACAATTAATTTCAAAATTAAATGAAATTAATTAAATTAATTAAAAATTAGATAAAAGACGTGCAAATTAGTAAAGAAATTTTTAATAATAGATAAGTGATGTTTATCGATTCATAGAATACGATTAATATTGTAAATTATATTAGAGAGCCAATTACACAATTAATTCATTTTATTAATTTATAATTGAATTTTTTTTTAATGAAAGCCAAATTCAATTCAATATTACTTTTAAATTATAATTTTAATATTAATTATAAATTAATAAAATATTTTATTCGTAATCGTAATTTTATTTTCCAAATTATTGACCAATTTTCATATCGAACAATGATTTTCCTACCGATTTTTCCTTATCAAATTCACCAATGTCACAACAACATTGATATCGAACAATTGCACGTCCAAATTTTCTGGAAAAGGATTTTATGGGGATTTTAGAAATTAAAAAATTTGTTTCATTTTGGAGGATAAAAATATATTTTATTTTCGCAAATAAAAAGAAAGAAAAAGAAAAAATTAAAGATGCAAATTAAATAATTAAATCAAAAATCTATAGATCGTAGTACTATCCGATAGATAGTTCAAACTTACCGTAACAGTCTTGTTATATAATCAGGCCAATTATTTGGAAACATAACTAAAAAGAATCCGATTGCGATTAGTATAACACCAGCTAATTTCATGCCAACAAAATTCGCTCCATACAGGACAACATCCAAAGCCGCCGAAACTGGAACGGCCGTAATAAGTCCTAACGTAACGAACATTGTGTACGTTACGGCCGTACTAAATTGCGTTAAAATATGAAAAACTAAAAAAAAGAGATGTTAAATTATCCAAGAAGAAAATATTCTCTTTATGAGATTACTTAACAACAGAACGCTTGCTAACAGTAAGACAATCCATGACCACCGTTCCCACGGCATTGCTTCCGTACCAGATAAATATAATGTTAAGCAGACAGGCCATAACATTGAAGCGTTTAAAAAGCCTAACGTTGAAAATGTGAAAGCTATCTGACCGATCGGTGGATCACGCATTACCTTCTTAAACATAACCTGTAGTATTAAACTTAGAATTAAGATTAATATAATTAAATGATTTTAAGCATACTTTAAAAACAGCATAACCGGCAGCTGCTAACACGGCCAGTACTACACCCCCAAGTGTAGGACTTCCGGTTATTCCATCCATATATGCAAGTAGTGCTATACCCGTATCACATAATATTACAGCAACGATCTGTATTCCGGAAAGACATAAAAGTTATCTTGAACTTATACATAGATCGGAAATTTCATATACACTTACACGGACGCCTACGAACTGTTCATGTAATATAACCCAAGATAATAGATAGGCGCATGCAACATTTGTTGCGAATAGTGCCATTACATCGGTCGATAGTAGGGCACGTAATGATAAAGCGTATAAATATGTTGTTAGTACCCAGAGTAGACAAAACGTAAGACAGCGACGTATAAATCGACCTGCAAATAAAAGAAAATCTGTATCAGTCCTGTACTAATCTGTAATCCAAGCTCGAAATTTGTAGAGGTTTGATTTCTTAAAAGAGTTTCTTCCACGATTTCATTTCTTGTTATCAGATTTTCTGATTCCTTAAGAGAATTTCCCGGAAATTTTAGATTTTCACGAAACTGGCAGAAAAATAAATTCAATTTCTTGGAGGAAATTAAAAAAATTTCAAAACGGTTGATTTTTGAAAAAAATTTTCTTAATAAAATTTCTTAGAAATAATTTGCCATTAAAAATTAGAAAGAGAAAATTTCCTAAATATTGGTACAAGAATCGAATGATTTTCATTGAATTTTTCCATTACAATTTTAGTCGGGATTTTAAAAATAAAATTTGTTATCCCAACCTTAATGATTTTAATTTTATCAGTTAAAGAATTTCATTATTTCAATGAATCACTTTTGAGATAAAAAAAAATTTTGAATTTCATTGATTCAATTCTTTTGATGTGCATAGACTCTTGTTACCCCCCGATAACTCCTAAACCATTGATTTGCTACGAAATGTTTATTTAATGAAATTCATCCCTTAAGCAATGGTGAGAAACTTCTTTAGATTTGATTTCGATTTTACAGTGGAACAATTTCGGAAAAAGGTGAATTCCGAGAATTTTAGTTTCAAGGTTGAAAAAATTTATTTACACCGAAATGTTCCTAAGGGGTTGAACATCAAAAAGTCTCTGAATGAAGTCCCGATTCTGAGTCTATATTGATTCTTTTTGAGTTGTATTATAAACATCTTTTAGTAAAACATGAGATCTCTATGAGCTGTTTTCTCGTTTTAGGATGTTTGGGATGTCCCATGACCACCTTCCACATATAACATTTAGGATTGAGAGAGGTAAAAAGAGACAAAGAGCAATTTCTTGTACATTTATTCTATTTTTTTTTCTTTCCTCATCAAATTTGACATTTTTCTTGAAAAGCTCGGCGTGAACTTAGAACTCAAAGAAAGCTTTAAGCTTTATATATAATTTTATACGTTTTGAAATCTATTTTCCATTCAATACATTTTATACTAACAACATTTAGAGTTTTCTCTAACAAAACCTTTCTAAACAATAGAAAAGCTTACTGAAAGCTTTTAATTAAAATTAAATTTAGTATTTTTAAAACCTTTCTACTATCCAATTAATTCAATTTTAATCAAATTCGAAATTTTCCTTGATAAGCTCGGAAAAAACTTAATACTCAAAGAAAACTTAAAGCTTTAGATATAATTTTATACGTTTTGAAATTTATTCTCCATCTCTTTCATTTATTTTGATTGAAATTTAAAATTTATAATTAATTTAATTATTAACTCTTGATTATCATTCATATTTGCCATTGCTATTGACGCAGTAATCGCTTGACATTTCAGCTATGACTTCAGAAAGAAATTAGCAACATCAAATTATCACATGTGACCTAACTAAGACGAAGATTTATATAGGGAAAAATTCTGGAAATCTACTAGAATTTGCAAATGTAGCTATGTAAACTGAATGATACAGATGTGGTAGTAAAACGACTTTATACTTGATTTCCGACTAGTTTCTTAAACTTTATTTTAAGATAAATATTAAGAAAATAGAGTGGGTGGGGGTGACATGACAAAAACGCATATTTTTTCTAAATAATTTATTTAATATAAAATTTATTAATGAAATAAACCTACCCACAGTAAAGCCACGGTCCCGAAATCCTCTAAGCACATCGCCCAAAATCTCACAGGGACTTTCACATTTTTTCACCGCCACTCTGCCTATCAGATAGATGGGAAAAAAAAGGATGGTAAAATTTGTAAAAAACCATGCTGCAAAAAATGGTGCATTAAATTGTATAATCGTTTCGGTAGATGGTTCAAATTGTCCCGAAAACAATTGATGCAGCAACGGGAATAATTTGGTGCGGATCGATCGTTCGATGATCGGTTCGATCGTTGAGCTAAAGCTACCATTCCATTGATCGGTGATTACTTTATGACTATCGATTGGTATGCGTCGTATATATAAAAATCTTATGCAATGTGTTGCTCCAACCCAAGATGCTGTGACTAAAATCGTTACGCACACACCGAAGTACATCTTAAAAATAGGAAGCTTCGTTTATAGTTAGAATTAATATTTGTTAATAAAGCTTATTAACCAACTTACCTTTTGTGCCCATTCGGAACAACACGAATCTCGGCATTTATTCGGTTTTGATGGATTTCGAATCGCAACCGTTGGTATTGTCGTCGATCCCAAATCAGTTGTTGGTGTCCTTATCGATGTATTGTTACAGATTTGAGTGCAAATTACGGTATTCTCTGTATCCGCTTGACTGGATACCAACGAATCTGAATGGATGAGAGGCGGTGGCACACTTACCGCTGCAACAATATTCGTAAAACCGCCCAGTGTTGTGCCATTCGGTGAATCACCGGTGACAACAACTGATGGAGCACGGACCCGTTTTGGATTGAATATTGCAGCTATTTCACCGTCTCTTGTCATTGTTAGCGGGATGGAAGTATTTTTTGTTTAATTAACCTACCGGAAAAGAGGAAAAATCAGTGTGAGTTGAAGGAAATGAAATCGGAGATAAATAAATAGGGTGGCTCGCCTTGAATAAGTATCGAGAAATTAGGGATTTTTTTCAAATATTCTATCCCTTATTTACAGTTCGAACGGAAAATGATGTTCTATGAAAATATATCCGAGAAAAATAAATCGATCGATTTTCAAAAAAAATTATTTATTCATGGTAAAAATTTGAAAAATTTAACATCTTAACTTATAATCGGATTTTCCTGAAAATTTTGTTCGGTCCAAAGAAAATGTAATGACGGAGGAAGTTGCTTTGATTGTTTAAGATTAATTCAAAAATATAAATTTCCCAGAAAAAACGAAGGAATTTTTAAAAATATTTAATTTTGATTTCAAAAACAACTTTTCTTTGTTCTTTGTTCATCAATTTTGAATTTAAAATTTTAATTAGGAAAGTTTATCGAATTTGGTTGAATTTTTTATTCCCGATAGCTGATGAGCTAAATTATAATTCTAATTTCAGGGAAAAAAAATTAATTAGTCAATTACGAGCTTAGCTTTATTCAAAATTTATTAGGAAAAGTTTGTTCGATTTAGTTGAACTATTTTTTCTGGACAGTTGACCAGATTAACTATAAAACTGTTTACAGCTACTATTACCCCGCATCATCCTATTTCAAGTTATTTTAATATTTCGTTATTTTGATATTTAATATTAATAAATAAACATCGAAACTACAGTTTATTGGTAAATTCCGAAAAGATCGGTTTATATAGCCCGGAAATAATACAACTTAAGATCTCATATTAACCTCCGACATTTATTATCAGTCAAACAATAAGACTTACTTAAAAACGGTTAAAGCGATGCATCTATTGTAGACTTTGAGATTAATATTTAGAAATAAATTAGTTTCAAAAAAATGAACCTCTTAATCTTAATACAAGTTTTGGTAAGTATAGTGGCCCTGAACCGCTATTAATTTCAGTACGTACTTTTATTATTGTTTGTTTTAATAATGACTTGAGTATCAATTGATTAGTTTTCACTAGCATCCCTTTCAAAAATATTTAGACATTCATCATGACCGTAGAAATAGAGAACCTTATCGTGCAAGTTCTACTATATAATCCATTCATATATCTAATTGAATAAAAAACACCGTTTTTTGGGATATCTCCCGAATTTGGTGACACGGTTGGCCACTACTGTATACATTTATAAAATTTATATCCTTGAATTCACCTAATAAAATTTACAAACTTGCCAATCCACTACGTTGTCTGTTTACTTGCCAAATATCAAATTAAATTTCTCTATAATTCTATACCGTCTTTTATAGATATTAATTTCCCTA